>PVKP010019142.1:0-43004 GCA_004027715.1 Plecturocebus donacophilus
GTTTCTTATTATCCACCTTCTGAAGCCTGATTCTGTGAGTTCATCACACTCATCCTCTGTCAAGCCTTGTTCTCTTGCTGATGGGGAGCTGCGATCCCCTGTAGGAGGAGAGGCATTCTGATTTCGGGTGTTCTCAGCCTTTTTGCACTGGTTTCTTCCCATTTTTGTGGATTTATCCACCTGTTGTCTTTGTAATTGCTGACTTTCAGATTCGATCTCTGAGTGGACGCCCAGTGTTTTGGTGATGTTTCTTAGCTTTCCTTCAGTGGACGCCCCTTCCCCACAGAGCTGGGCCTTCCTGTGTTCAGCTGTGCTTGCTCTCAGTCCTCAGCGCTTCCAATTTCTGTTCTCCTTGTGGGGATGGGACCAGCCGAGCCCAACTAAAAGGGCATCCAGTCCCGTATACTCTGCACCAAGAAGCGCTGCGCCAGGGTGCCAGCAAAACAGCCGCACGGGCCAAAAGAGTCACGTTGGCGACCCGTGTGGCTCCCTCGCTGGGAATCTCCCAGTTTGTGGGAATCAAAAATTCGTCTGAAATTACCGCATCCACTCACTCTCTGCGCTTTCCCTGGGAGCTACAATCCTGAGCTGCTGCTACACAGCCATCTTGGATCTCTCTCCGCCCGGTGATGCAGTTTTTCTGTTTCTTAGTTTTCCGTTGGAGGATGCCTGTTCCCCACGGAGCCGGACCTTTCCAGTTTTGCTGTGCTTGCTGTGAAACTCTCAGTCCTCAGCACTTCCAATTGCTGTTTTTCTTGTGGGGATGAAACCAGCCAAGCCCATCCATCCGTATACTCTGCACCAAGAAGCGCCATGCTGGGGCATCAGCAAAACAGCCACGCCAGCCAAAAGAGTCTCGCTGGCGACCCGTGTGGCTCCTCTGCTGGGAATCTCCCGGTCTGTGGGCAACAAAAATTCGTCGCAAAGTGCGGCGTCCACTTGTTCTCTGTGCTTTCACTGGGAGCTACATTCCTGAGCTGTTGCTAATCGGCCATCTTGGATCTGTCCCTGGTTTAAGATATTTCTATGGCTACAGAGTCATATTAAGAACTCTTTTTATAAGAGCCATATTTTGAGACTGGCTCATGCCTGTAATTTCAGCACTTTGGGAGGCTGAGGCAGGAGACTCGCTTGAGGTCAGGGGTTTGAGACCAGTCTGGGCAACATAGTCTGGGCAACATAACAAGCCCTCCGTCTCTACAAAAACTTTTAAAAAATTAGTTGCATGCAGTAGCACCTGTAGTCCCAGCTACTAGAGAAGCTGAGGCAGAAAGATTACTTGAGCCCAGAAGGTTGAGGCTGCAGCAAGCTTGAACCTCTGCCTCCTGGGTTCAAGCTTTTCTCCTGCCTCAGCCTCCCGAGTAGCTGGGACTACAGGCACATGCCACCATGCCTGGCTAATTTTTGTATTTTTAGTAGAGATGAGATTTCACCATGTTGGCCAGGATGGTCTTGATCTCTTGAATACTATGCAGCCATGAAAAAGGATGAGTTCATGTCCTTTGCAGGTACATGGATGAAGCTGGAAACTATCATTCTCAGCAGATTGACAAAAGAACAGAAAACCAAACACCACATGTTCTCACTCATAAGTGGGTGTTGAACAATGAGAACACATGGACACAGGGAGGGGAACACTGCACTCCAGCCTGGGTGACAGAGACCTTATCTCTTAAAAAAAAAAAAAGAATTATTTCTCAAATGATAAAGTATATGTCTTTCTAGAATTTTCTTTTTTACCTGTAAGCTCAGTTGGATTTGAAATTTCTAGAATTTTAACTACATTTCTAGTTATCAGAATTAAGAACACTTGGACACAGGGAGGGGAACACTGCACTCCAGCCTGGGTGACAGAGACCTTATCTCTTAAAAAAAAAAAAAAGAATTATTTCTCAATAATAAAGTATATGTCTTTCTAGAATTTTCTTTTTTACCTGTAAGCTCAGTTGAATTTGAAATTTCTAGAATTTTAACTACATTTCTAGTTATCAGATTATTTTCTGAGGAAAGATTTATCTACTTAGTCATATGAATTCAATCTGAATTATTACATTACTTTCTAATTTCTTCATTTTAAAGATGTTACACTTTGCTGTAAGAGATGTAGCTGACATAACTGAATTTTTATTTTCCCTTTTGTAGTTGCCATTTTTGCCAAGTTTTATTTCTCTGAAGATATTAAATCTTGAAAACCAGCAATTTTCTGAGGAGGAAACATCTGAAAAAGTTGATATGTTTACAAAATAGTGCTTTTTACATATTCTTATTCTTTCTGCTTAGAATTCTTTTATTATTATTATATTTATTTATTTATTTTAAATTTATTTTTAAGCACTTTCCTTGATACAGAATTCTTTTTCTCCTATTTTGAATTAGCCACAAGGAAGCAAGATACGTATTAGCTACCCCTGCTTATCAGGAGGAAGTGATAGTGATGCTCAACTCCAACCCCCCGCCAATGCCTTCACTACAGTTTTACCTCCAGACTTAATTTCAAAGCAGAATGACTTTTTTTTAATTTTTTAGATGAAGTCTTGCTGTGTCACCCAGGCTGGAGTGCAGTGCAATGGTGCAATCTCAGCTCACTGCAACCTCTGCCTCCCAGGTTCAAGCAATTCTCGTGCCTCAGTCTCCTGAGTAGCTGGGATTACAGGCATGCACCATCACTCCAGGCTAATTTTTGTATTTTTAGTAGAGACGGGGTTTCACCATGTTGGCCAGGCTGGTCTTGAACTCCTGATCTCATGTGATCTGTTCGCCTTGGCCTCCCAAAGTGCTGGGATTACAGGTTTGAGCCACTGAGCCTGGCCTCAAAGCAGAATGGCTTCTTAGAATACATATTTAGTCATTATAGAACCATGCAATTTCATTGTCAGGTATCTGTTTCAAATGACATCTCATTGTTTCAATGCTTACTGAAATATAGGTAAAAGTCTTTTTTTTTTTTTTTAATGGAGTTTTACTCTTGTTGCCCAGGCTGGAGTGCAAGGGCACCATTTTGGCTCATTCCTGGGTTCAAGTGATTCTCTTGCCTCACCCTCCCAAATATCTGGAATTACAGGTGCCCACCATAACACTCAGCTAACTTTTTGTATTTTTAGTGGAGGCAGTTTCACTGTATTGGTCAGGCAGTTCTTGCACCCCTGACCTCAGGTAATCCACCCACCTCGGCCTCCCGAAGTGCTGTGATTGCAGGTGTGAGCCACGTGCCTGGCCAAAATCTATCTTTTGAGGTTAAGAAAACTCAATATATGAAAACTATTTTTCATAAAATGATAGCTATAGAATTTAAATACATTTTGATTTTTAAAAATTGATTATGAAAGTAATGTATGCTCATGGAAAACATTCTAACAGAAAAAAAATATAAAGGGAGGCAGTGGAGTTAGGGACTGCAGAGCTGTACTATTCAAAGTGCTTCTCAAATATAAGCAAGCATAAGGATTGCCAAGATCCTTCTCTTCTCTTCCCTTTCTTTGGAGGCAGCTAGGTGGGTAGGAGCTGAGGTGGCACAGGTAGGATCAGGGCCAAGGAGATGGCTGGCATACATCACAGGTTGATTAAGCAAATAGTACAGTGAGTATAGCCAGGTGCAGTGGCACACACATGTAATCACAGAACTTTGGGAGGCTGAAGTGGGTGGATCACCTGAGGTCAGGAGTTCAAGACCAGCCTGGCCAACAGTGAAACCCCATCTCTACTAAAAATACAAAAATTAGCTGGGCATGGTGGCCAATGCCTGTAATCCCAGCTACTTGGGAAGCTGAGGCAGGAGAATCTCTTCTGGGAGGCAGAGACTGCAATGAGCCAAGATCAGGCCACTGTACTCCAGCCTGGGTGACAGCGCAAGACTCCATCTCAAAAACAAAATAACAGTGAGTATAATGAGAGCCACATTTCTTCAAGTTGGAAAAGGAATTTACAAATATTGAAAGGTGAGGCTAGAAAGAGCTTTGAGGTGCTGGAGTAGAATTGGAAATATTCGTCTGGCCTCATGGTTTTTTAACCTATGAACATACATAAACAGAGATCTCTGTATATATACATTGATCTCCACATGTCTATACATACACACATACATATTTCTCAGCTCAGTCAATGGAGACACTAGAAGGCACTGCAGTAATAATGAACATACCAAGTATCCAGATGTTGATTTCTAAATCCAGTCCTTCCTTAAAGGAACAAGGGTCCTTGCAGAATTGGCTGATTCAAGAACTGAGACAGGGTAAGAAAACAATAAGCCTGGGACATTGTTTTATGCTAGAAAGGATTCAATATATTTGCATGCGTCAGGCCTCAGAAGTTGAGAACTTTCTAGTGATCAAGTGATCTGTAGTGTGCCATACTAGGAAGGACTGAAAGTGAAAAGGAAGGTTCTAAGAGTGGTGGACTATAAGGCTTTAGGGCCGGAAGGGAAGTGCAGAATCACTTAGGATGACAGTAGGAGGTGGGATGGGATGCGGGGCGGCTGCAGAGCTGGGAGAGGAACCTGCAGGTCAGGAAAAGCTTCATTTTAAACGAGGAAATGGAGATCTAATTGACAGCCTGGATTTCAGTGCAGGAGAGATTGACTGGTAGAAGGTGGTGGGGGATTTGTATGGAGGTAGTGAAGAGGATGGAACCATGTGCTGACCCTTCTCTTGCCCTCGGAGAGTGAGAGGAATAGCCTCTATGCCACATGGAGCTTCCTGGACCGTGTATGATGTTAACACCTCACATGATTTTCAGATTACTGCTGCAAAGAAACAAAAAGTACAAAGAGAATAGCTTTTTGGTCTTTGCTGACAGCCTACGCTTTAGGTTCTTTCAATAATCTGGAAGAATTGATCCTACCTCCTGGGGATAAACGACAATGACTGGCTAAACTGATCATCCAACAGTGTTAGCAGCTTCACGTCTCTGAGTCCTCTCATTTTTCCAGACTTTGAACGATGACAGCGTGGTGGAAATTGGTGAGCTAAAGTGTTTGAGCTTGCATGGAAGCTAGTGGTATAGTCAAGCTTTCTGCTGCAACATGTCTATAAAAACATTTGCCCCTCTAGAAATTTTCAACCCACTTCCTCAATTTTACTATCATACTGTTCCCTCTAGTGTCCTTCTGTGGATTTAGGTGCATTCTGGTTAGATTTGAAAGTACAAAAAGGTCTCCCATTTGCGGATATACAAGCCCTCCAATCTGTGTTCTTGTCACCTGGTGTTTCAGACCGCTGGCCACATAACCTCCTAAGTACTCTCTTTTAAAACTGAAGATGAATATACACACAGAAAAGTACAAAAATCATACGTGTACTGCTCAATGAATTTTGTTTCAGACGGAAGTTTGCTCTTGTTGCCCGAGCTGGAGTGCAGTAGCACGATCTCGGCTCACGGCAGCCTCCCCACTCCCGGGTTCAAATGATTCTCCTGCCTCAGCCTCCCAAGTAGCTGGGATTACAGGCGTGTACCACCACACCCAGCTAATTTTTGTATTTTTAGTAGACGTGGGGTTTCACCATATTGGCCAGGTTAGTCTCAAACACCTGACCTCAAGTGACCTGCCCTCTTCAACCTCCCAAAGTGTTGGGATTATAGGCATAAGCCATCACGCCTGCCCTAGAAATGTCTTTTACTTTGCTTTTGAAATATATTTTTTCAGTGAGTATAGAATTCAATTTTTGGCGCTTATTTTCTCTCATACTTCTAGCTTCCAACATATCTTTTGTTTAGGAACTTGTCAGCCTTTTTGTTGTGCTCTTGAAGAGAAAGGATTATCTTTTCCCCCCTCCTTTGGTGGCTTTTAAGATTATTTTGTTTTCTTTTGTGGCAGTTGCTATGAACTTGTGTGCCCCCCAGAATCCCTGCATTGAAGCGCTAACCCCCAATGTGATTGTAAGTGGAGACAGGATATTTTAGGGCATTTTCTTATGGCCACGTGAACAGCCAACAGCAGCAGGTGTACTCTAACATGTTCTAGTGGGTTTCCTTTGTATTTACTCTGCTGGTGGTTTGTAGAATTGATTGGTTTTGTGCCTGATGTCTTTTATCAGTTTTGGGAAGTTCTTGGCCAATATGCATATAGCTTCTGCCCCATTCTTCTCTCTTTTCCTTGCATATAGCAGAAGGACTCAATCTCATTTGGAACCAGGAGAGGCCTTTTTTAGGAAGTGAGATTTCTTTTTCTTTTGTTTTACTGAGGCGGAGTCTTGCTCTGTCACCCAGCTGGAGTGCACTGGTGTGATCTCGGCTCACTGCAACCTTGACCTCCTGAGTTCAAGCGATTCTCCTGCCTCAGCCTCCTGAGCAGCTGGGACTACGGGCATACACCACCATGCTTAGCTAATTTTTGTATTTTTAGTAGAGACAGAGTTTCACCATGTTGTCCAGGCTGGTCTCAAACTCCTTACCTCAAGTGATCTGCCCACCTCGGCCTCCCAAAGTGCTGGGATTATAGACATGAGCCACAGTGATCAGCCTGAGGAACTGATATTCTTTTTTAAAATTAATTATGTTTTTCTTATACTTTAAGGTCTGGGGTACATGTGCCGAAAGCACAGGTTTGCTACATAGGTATACACATCCCATGGTGTTTTGCTGCATCTATCCGTCCTTTATCTACATTAGGTATTTCTCCTAATGTTATACCTCCCTAATCCCCCCACCGCCTGCTATCCCTCCCCTAGCCCCCGACCCCTATCAGGACCCAGTGTGTGATGTTCCCCTCCCTGTGTCCATATGTTCTCATTGTTCAACACCCACTTATGAGTGAGAACATGTGGTGTTTGGTTTTCTGTTCTTGTGTCAGTTTGCTGAGAATGATCCATGTCCCTGCAAAGGACATGAACTCAATTGTTTTTTATGGCTGCATAGTATTCCGTGGTGTATATGTGCCACATTTTATTTATCCAGTCTATCATTGATGGGCATTTGGGTTGGTTCCAAGTCTTTGCTATTGTAAACAGTGCTGTAATGAACATATGTGTGCATGTGTCTTTATAACAGAATGATTTATAATCCTTTGGGTATATACCCAATAATGGGATTGCTGGATCAAATGATATTTCTAGTTCTAGATCCTTGAGGAATTGCCACACTGTTTTCCACAATGGTTGAACCAACTTACACTCCCACCAACAATGTAAAAGTGTTCTTATTTCTCCACATCCTCTGCAGCATCTGTCTCCTGATTTTTTAATGATTGCCATTCCAACTGGCATGAGATGGTTTCTCACTATGGTTTTGATTTGTATTTCTCTACTGACCAGTGATGATGAGCTTTTTTTCATGTTTGTTGGCTGCATAAATGTCTTCTTTCGAAAAGTGTCTGTTCATACGCTTTGCCCACTTTTTGATGGGGTTGTTTTTTCTTATAAATTTGTTTAAGTTCTTTGTAGATTCTGAATATTAGCCCTTCATCAGATGGGTAGATTGCAAAATTTTTTTCCCATTCTGTTGGTTGCCAGTCACTCTCATGTTATATTTTCTTTTGCTGTGCAGAAGCTCTTAAGTTTAACTAGATCCTGTTTGTCTATTTTGGCTTTTGTTGCCATTGCTTTTGGTGTTTTAGTTATGAAGTCCCTGCCTACACATATGTCCTGAATGGTACTGCCTAGGATTTCTTCTAGGGTTCCTATGGTGTTAAGTCTTATGTTTAAATCGTTAATCCATCTGAAGTTAGTTTTTGTATAAGGTGTAAGGAAGGGGTCTAGTTTCAGCCTTCTGCATATGGCTAGCCAGTGTTTCCCAAAACCATTTATTAAATAGGGAATCTTTTCCCCATTGCTTATTTTTGTCAGGTTTGTCAAAGATCAGATGGTTGTAGGTGTGTGGCGTTACTTCTGAGGCCTCTGGTCTGTTCCGTTGGTTTTTATCTCTGTTTTGGTATCAGTACCATGCTGTTTTGATTACTGCAGCCTTGTAGTATAGTTTGAAGTCAGGTAGCATGATGATTCCAGCTTTGTTTTTTTTTTTTTTTTTTTTTTTTGCTTAGGATTGTCTTGGCTATGTGGGCTCTTTTTTGCTTCCATATGAAGTTTAAGGTGATTTTTTTCCAATTCTGTGAAGAAAGTCAATGGTAGCTTGATGGCAACAGTGTTGAATCTATTAAGTTACTTTCGGCAGTATGGCCATTTTCACGATATTTATTCTCCCTAATCATGCGCACGGAATGTTTTTCTATCTGTGTCCTCTCTTATTTCCTTGATCAGTGGTTTGTAGTTCTCCTTGAAGAGGTCCTTCACATCCTTTGTTAGTTGTATTCCTCAGCATTTTATTCTCTTTGTAGCAATTGTGAATGGGAATTCACTCATGATTTGGCTGTTTGTTATTGGTGTATAGGAATGCTTGTGATTTTTGAACATTGATTTTGTATCCTGAGACTGCTGAAGTTGCTTATCAGCTTAAGGAGATTTTGCACTGAGTTGACTGGGTCTTCTAAATATACAGCCATGTCATCTGTAAATAGAAACAATTTGATTTCCTCTTTCCCTAATTTAATACGCTTTTTCTTTTTCTTGCCTGATTTCCCTGGCCAGAACTTCCAATACTGTGTTGAATAGGAGTGGTGAAAGAGGGCATCCTTGTCTTGTGCCAGTTTTCGCCCATTCAGTACGATATTGGCTGTGGGTTTGTCATAAACAACTTATTATTTTGAGATACGTTCCATTGATAACCAAGTTTATTGAGAGCTTTTAGCATAAAGGGCTGTTCAATTTTGTTGAAGGCCTTCTCTGCATCTGTTCAGATAATCGTGGTTTTTGTCTTTGGTTTTGTTTATGTGATGGATTATATTTACAGATTTGCATATGTTGAACCAGCCTTGCATCCCAGGGATGAAGCCGACTTGATTGTGATAAGCTTCTTGATATGCTGTTTGATTCGGTTTGCCAGTATTTTACTGAGGATTTTTGCATCAGTGTTCATCGTGGATATTGGCCTGAAATTTTCTTTTTTAGTTGAGTCTCTGCCAGGTTTTGGTATCAGGATTATGTTGGTCTCTTTTTGTATTGTTTGGAATAGTTTCAGAAGGAATGGTACCAGCTCCTCTTTGTTCCTCTGGTAGAATTCAGCTGTGAACCTGTCTGGTCCTGGACTTTTTTTGGTTGGTAGGCTATTAATTGCTGTCTCAATTTCAAACCTTGTTATTGGTCTATTCAGGGACTCAACTTCTTCCTGGTTTAGTCTTGGGAACATTTAAGTGTCCAGAAATTTATCTATTTCTTCTAGATTTACTGGTTTATGTGCATAGAAGTGTTTGTAGTAATCTCTGATGGTAGTCTGTATTTCTGTGGGATCAGTGGTGATATCCCCTTTATCATTTTTTATTGCATCTATTTGATTCTTCTCTCTTTTCTTTTTTATTAGTTTGGCTAGCAGTCTATTTTGTTGATCTTTTAAAAAAACTGGCTCCTGGATTTATGGATTTTTTGAAGAGTTTTTGTGTATCTGTCTTATTTGTTCTGCTTTGATCTTAGTTATTTCTTGTTTGTTTTTGGCTAGCTTTTGAATTTGATCTTGCTCCTCTAGTTCTTTTAATCATGATGTTAGGGTGTTGATTTTAGATCTTTCCTCACTTCTCATGTGGACACTTACTGCTATAAATTTCCCTCTAGACACTGCTTTAAATGTGTCCCAGAGATTCTGGTACATTGTGTCTTTGTTCTCATTGGTTTTGAAGAACATCTGTATTACTGCCTTCATTTCATTATTTATCCAGTAGTCACTCAGGAGCAGGTTGTTCAGTTTCCATGTAGTTGTGTGGTTATGAGTGAATTTCTTAATCCTGAGTTCTAATTTGATTGCACTGTGTTCTGAGAGACTGTTATGATTTCTGTTCCTTTGTAATTGCTGAGGAGTGATTTACTTCCAATTATGTAGTCAGTTTTAGAGTATGTGTGATGTGATGCTGAGATTTGGGGTGGAGAGCTCTGCAGATGTCTATCAGGTCCACTTGGTCCAGATCTGAGTTCAAGTCCTGGATATCCTTGTTAATTTTCTGCCTTGTTGATCTAATTTTGACAGTGGAGTGTTAGAGTCTCCCACCATTATTGTGTGGGAGTCTAAGTCTCTTTGTAGGTCTTTAAGAACATGCTTTATGTATCTGGGTGCTCCTGTATTGGGCACATATATATTTGGGATAGTTAGTTCTTCTTGTTGCACTGATCCCTTTACCATTATGTAATGCCCTTCTTTGTCTCTTTGGATCTTTGTTAGTTTAAAGTATGTTTTATCAGAGACTAGAGTTGTAACCCCTGCTTTTCTTTGCTCTCCATTTGCTTGGTAAATCTTCCTTCATCCCTTTATTTTGAGCCTATTTATCATGTCTTTGCACCTGAGATGGGTCTCCTGAATACAGCACACTAGTGGGTCTTGACTCTTTATTCAATTTGCCTGTCAGTGTCTTTTGATTGGGGCCATTTTGATTTAGCCCATTTACATTTAAGGTTAATATTGTTATGTGTGAATCTGATGCTGCCATTTTGATGCTAGTGGGTTGTTTTGCCTGTTAGTTGATGCAGTCTCTTCATTGTGTCGATGGTCTTTATAATTTGGTATATTTTTGCTGTGGGTGGTACTAGTTGTTCCTTTCCATGTTTAGTGCTTCCTTCAGGAGCTCTTGTAAGACAGGCTTGGTAGTGACAAAATCTCTCAGCAGTTGCTTGTCTGTAAAAGATTTTATTTTTCCTTCA
Organism: Plecturocebus donacophilus; assembly: GCA_004027715.1. Taxonomy (NCBI): domain Eukaryota; kingdom Metazoa; phylum Chordata; class Mammalia; order Primates; family Pitheciidae; genus Plecturocebus; species Plecturocebus donacophilus. The sequence goes on from PVKP010019142.1 coordinate 10,668, forward strand.
CTTATGAAGCTTAGTTTGGCAGGATATGAAATTCTGGGTTGAAAATTATTTTCTTTAAGGGTGTGGAATATTAGCCTCCACTCTCTTCTGGCTTGTGGGGTTTCTGCCAAGAGATCCACTGTGAGTTTGATGGGCTTCCCTTTGTGGGTAACCTGACCTTTTTCTCTAGCTGCCCTTAGCATTTTTTCCTTCATTTCAACCATGGTGAATCTGACGATTATGTGCCTTGGGGTTGCTGTTCTCAAGGAGTATGGTGGTCTCTGTATTTCCTGAATTTGAATGTTGGCCTGCCTTGCTAGGTTGGGGAAGTTCTCCTGGGTAATATCCTGAAGTATGTTTTCCAACTTGGTTTCATTCTTCCCATCATATTCAGGTACAACAATCAAATGTAGATTTGGTCTTTTCACATAGTCCCATATTTCTTGAAGGCTTTCTTCATTTCTTTTCACTCTTTTTTCTCTAATCTTGCCTTCTCATTTTATTTCATTGAGTTGATCTTCAGTCTCTGATATCCTTTCTTCTGCTTGATCAATTCAGCTATTTAAACTTGTGTATGTTTCATGAAGTTCTTGTGCTGTGTTTTTCAGCTCCACCAAGTTGTTTACGTTCTTCTCTATGCTTGTTATTCTAGTTGGCATTTCGTCTAACCTTTTTTTAAGGTTCCTAGTTTCCTTGCATTGGATTAGAACATGTTCTTTTAGCTTGGAGAAGTTTGTTATTACTCACCTTCTGAAGCCTGCTTCTGTCAATTTGTCAAACTCATTCTCCATCCAGTTTTGTTCCCTTGCAAGTGAGAAGTTGTGATCCCTTGGAGAAGAGACATTCTGATTTTTGGCAATTTCAGCTTTTTTGTGCTGGGTTCTTCCTATCTTCGTGGATTATCTACCTTTGGTCTTCAAAGTTGGTTACTTTTGGATGGGATCTCTGAGTGAATGTTCTTTCTGTTGATGTTGAAGCTATTTTTTTGTTTTTTTTTTTTTAGAAAAAGAGAGAAAAGGAGAAAGAAAGAAACAGGAAAAGAAAGAAAAAATAATGAAAGAGAAAGAAAGAGGACGAGAAAGAGGGAGAGATAATGGGATTCTTATTTTATTGCTCAGGCTAGAATGCAGTCTAAAAATGGGTATTAAAAACCTCCTTTATTCCAATAATTGTGCTTAACAATGGAGACAGGAAGGAATAGGGGATGAAAATAACAAATAAGCAGACAACCAATATTTTATTTAAACCTGTGAAATGCTATGCAATTGCTGAGGAGTGATTTACTTCCAATCATATGGTCACTTTTAAAATAGGTATAATGTGATACTGAGAAAAATGTATGTTTTGTGGATTTGGGGAGGAGAGTTCTGTAAATATTTGTTAAGTCTAGTTGTTCCAGGTCTGAGTTCAAGTCCCGGATATCCTTGTTAATTTTCTATCTTGTTGATCTAATATTGACAGTGTAATGTTAAAGTCTCCCACTATTACTGTGTGGGAGTCTAAGTCTCTTTGTAACTCATTAAGAACTTGCCCTATGTATCTGGGTGCTCCTGTAATGGGTGCATATATATTTAGGATCGTAAGCTCTTCTTGTTGCATTGATCCTTTCACTGCCATGTAATGTCCCTCTTTGTTTCTTATGTTCTTTGTTGTTTTAAAGTCTGTTTTATCAGAGACAAAAATTGCAGCTTCTGGTAATGCTAGCTGGCTGTTTTTCCCATTAGTTAATGTAGATTCTTCATTATGGTGATGCTCTTTACCTTTTGGTATGTTTTTGGAATGGCTGATACTGGTTGTTCCCATCTATGTGTAGTGCTTCTTTCAGAAGCTCTTGTAAAGCAGGCCTGGTGGTGATGTAATCTCTGAGTACTTGTTTGTTTGCAAGAAAATTTATTTTTCCTTCACTTATAAAGCTTAGTTTGGCTGGATATGAAATTCTAGGCTGAAAGTTAAGGAAGTTGTATGTTGGCCCCCACTCTCTTCTGGCCTGCAGGGTCTCCGCTGAGAGATCTGCTGTGAGTCTGATGGGCTTCCCTTTATGAGTAACCCAAGCCTTCTCTCTGGCTGCCCTTAGCAATTTCTCGTTCATTTCAACCCTGGTGAATCTGAAGATTATGTGTCTTGGGGTTGCTATTCTTGAAGAATATCTTTATGGTGTTCTCTGTATTTCCTGGACTTGAATATTGGCCTGCTGTGCTAGGTTGGGGAAGTTTTCCTGGATAATATCCTAAAGAGTATTTTCCAGCTTGGATTCATTCTCTTCGTCACATTCAGGTACACCTATCAAACGTAGATTAGGTCTTTTCACATAGTCCTATATTTCTTGGAGACTTTGTTCATTCCTTTTTACCCTTTTTTCTGTCATCTTGCCTTCTCCTTTTATTTCATTGAGTTGATCTTCGACCTCTGATATCCTTTCTTCTGCTTGGTCAATTCGGCTCTTGAAACTTGTGCATGCTTCGCGAAGTTCTTGTGTTGTGTTTTTCAGCTCCATCAATTCACGTATATTCTTCTCTAAGTTGGCCATTCTCGTTAGCATTTTGTTAAATCTTCTTTCAAGGTTCTTAGTCTCTTTGCACTGGGTTAGAACATATTCTTTTAGCTCACAGAAGTTTCTTATTATCCACCTTCTGAAGCCTGATTCTGTGAGTTCATCACACTCATCCTCCGTCAGGCCTTGCTCTCTTGCTGATGAGGAGCTGCGATCCCCTGTAGGAGGAGAGGCATTCTGATTTCGGGTGTTCTCAGCCTTTTTGCACTGATTTCTTCCCATTTTTGTGGATTTATCCACCTGTCGTCTTTGTAATTGCCGACTTTCAGATTGGGTCTCTGAGTGGACGTCCGGCTTGTTGGTTATGAAGTTTTTTCCATTTCTTAGTTTTCCTTCGGGGGGCGCCCCTTTCCCACAGAACTGGGCCTTCCCGGGTTCAGCTGTGCTTGCTCTCAGTCCTCAGTGCTTCCAACTGCTCTTCTCCTTGTGGGAACGGGACCGGCCGAGCCAAACTAAAAGGGCACTGAATCCCGTATACTCCTCACCGAGAAGCGCCGCGTGCCGGGGCGCTGGCAAAACAGCCACACTGGGCAAAAGAGTTGCACTGGCCACCTGTGTGGCTCCTTTGCCGGGAATCTCTCAGTTTGTGGGCATCAAAAATTTGTCTGCAATTGCGGCATCCACTCGCTCTCTCCGCTTTCACTGGGAGCTACAATCCTGAGCTGCTGCTATGTGGCCATCTTGGATCTCTCTCCGCCAGGTGATGAAGTATTTCTGTTTCTTAGTTTTCCTTTGGCGGATGCCCGTTCCCCACAGAGCCGGACCTTCCCGGGTTCGCTGTGCTTGCTGTGAAACTCTCAGTCCTCAGTGCTTCCAATTGCTGTTTTCCTTGTGGGGATGGGACCAGCCGAGCCGTCCATCCGTATACTCTGCACCGAGAAGCACCACGCTGGGGCACCGGCAAAACAGCCGCACCGGCCAAAAGAGTCGTGCTGGCGACGCGTGTGGCTCCTCTGCTGGGAATTTCCTGGTCTGTGGGCAACAAAAATTCGTCAGAAAGTGCGGCATCCACTCGTTCTCTGCACTTTCACTGGGACCTTCATTCCTGAGCTGTTGCTAATCAGCCATCTTGGATCTCTCCAAAGCTATTTCTTTCTGTTAGTTTTCCTTCTAACAGGCCCCTCTGCTCCAGGTCTGCTGGAGGTCCACTCCAGATCCTGCTTGCCTGGGAACCACCTGTGGGGGCTGCAGAACCTCAAAAATTGCTGCCTATTTCTTCCCCTGGTAGCTTCATCTCAGAAGGGTACTTGCCAGATGTCAGCCAGAGCTCTCCTGCATGAGGTGTCTCTTAAGATAAACGGGGGTCAGGGAGCCACTTGAGGAGGCAGTCTGTCACTTATCAGAGCTCAAGTGCTGTGCTGGGAGATCTGTTGCTCCCTTCAGTGCTGCTGGGCAGGGATATTTAACTCTGCTGAAATGGATCCCACAACTGCCCTTTTTCCCAGATGCTCTGCCCCAGGAAGGGGGGGCTTTATTTATAAGTCCCTGATGGGCTGCTGCCTTTTTTCAGAGATTTCCTGCTCAGCAAGAAAGGGAGCTATTCACAGTCTGACTGTAGAGGCCTTGCTGAGCTGTCCCTTATCAGAGCTAGGCTCCACCCAGTTGGTGTATAAAATTCCCAGAGTCTTTGTTTACACAGGCAGGTTTAGTACCGCCTACCCGAGCCTCAGTAATGGCGGATGCCCCTCCCCACACTGAGCTCGAGCTTCCTGGATGGAGCTCAGACTGCTGTGCTGGCTGCGAGAATTTCAAGCCATTGGATCTTAGCTTGTTGGTCTTTGTGGGTGTGAGACCCACAGAGACAGATCACTTGGCTCCTTGGCTTCAGTCCCCTTTTTTTTCAGGGGAATGAGCAGTCCTATCCTGCTGGCATTCCAGGTGCCACTGGGGTATGAGAGGAAAAAAAAACTGCTGCAGCTGAAATGGCTACCCAGTTTTGTTCTGGAAACCTGGGGTGCTGGTGTTGTAGGCACAGGGCTGGGGGTGGGGAGTCTCCTGGTCTGCAGGTTCTGAAGACCACAGGAAAAGTGCAGTATCTGAGCCAGAGTGTGGGAGTGCCTGGAAAAGTCCCTAATGGCTTCCCTTGGCTAAGAGAGGCCATCCTCTGGCCCCTTGTGCTTCCCAGGTGAGGAAGCAGACTCTCCACCCTGCTTTGGTTTGCCCTCCTTGGGCTACACTCACTGTCTAACCAGTCCCAATGAGATGAACCTGGTATCTTGGTTGGAAATGTGGAGAACACTCACCTCCTGGCTTGCACTCACTGGGAACTGCAGACCACAGCTGTTCCTATTCAGCCATCTTGGCAGGAGTCCTAGAACATCTTGGAACTGAGATTTCTATTGAGACCTGAAGTAAGAATGACCCAGGCACAGCTGGTAGAGGAGGGACTGAAACATCATTTCAGAGGTGATCACGTGTGTCATAGCCTGGAGTTAAAGAAAACCAGACATATGTGAAGAACTTAGGGGAAAAAAAGGAGAATGTCTGGAGCAAGAGGCAAGAGTTGAGTTGTGAGAAAAAGACTGGAGAGGAAAGTAAAAGCCTGATTGGAGAGGGCTTTGTGTTGTATGTTACAAGGGTTGGATCTCATTTCTTACTGCTCAGCACTGTTATTTTATAAATGTTATTAAAAAAAAAAAAAAAAAAAAAAAAACAACTTACAGCCTTTTTTTTTTTTTTTTTTTTTTTGAGATGGAGTTTTGCTCTTGTTGCCCAGGCTGGAGTGCAGTGGCACAATCTTGGCTCACTACAACCTCCGCCTCTCAGGTTCAAACTATTCTCCTGCCTCAGCCTCCCGAGGAGCTGGGATTACAGGCATGCACCACCATTCCCAGCTAATTTTGTATTTTAAGATTGGGTTTCGTCATGTTGGACAGGCTGGTTTCGAACTCCTGACCTCAAGTGATCCACCCGCCTCGGCCTCCCAAAGTCCTGGGATTACAAGCGTGAGCCACTGCGCCCAGCCTTACAGCCTTTTTCTTCTTTCCTTCTTCCCTTCCTTCCTTCCTCCTTCCTTCCTTCTTCCTTCCTTTTCTTCCTTCCTTTCCTTTCTTTCTTCTCTCTCTCTCTCTTTTTTTTTTTTTTTTGAGACAGAGTCTCATTCTGTTGCCCAGCCTTGAGTGCAGTGGTGTGATCTCAGCTCACTGCAAACTCTGCCTCTCAGGTTCAAGCAATTCTCCTACCTCAGTTTCCTGAGTAGCTGGGATTACAGGCACCAGCCATCAAGCTTGGCTTTTTGTATTCTTTTAGTAATGATGGGGTTTCACCATGTTGGTCAGGTTGGTCTTAAACTCCTGACCTCAGGTGATCTGCCCGCCTCAGCCTTCCACAGTGCTGGGATTATAGGTGTGAGCCACTGTGCCCAGCCACAGCATTTTTCTTAAAGGCCTTGTTTCTTCCTCCTTATAAGGAAGAATTGAATAACATTAAATTTTATTGTTTCTTTCATCATTTACTATAAATTATTCGTGTCTTATTCATCTCACTACATTAGGTCAAAGCCTTCCTTAGAACTTGAATCTCATACACAGATTTGAGCCAATAACCCCGTCCCTCTCCCTCCCAAGAGGAGATATTTTCTCTTCCTAGCACCCAGCAGAGTATGCCTGGCCCGTAGTGGGAACTCAATAAATGTAATGCTTCAACTTTACTGGTTGGAAACAGCATTCAGACACATCACAGAACCGGCTAACCACACAATATGAAGCAGGAGCTATGGTGAAGCAAAGGAAAGAAGGGAATGAATGTGGAAGACCTGAGTCTTTATTCAAGTCCCTCCAGAAGTGTCTTTCATGTGGGGGAATGAGAAATGCTTCTTGAATGTTACTGAAGATACCTATTCAGGACATACCTGAAGACATTTCCCCAGTACCTCTGTTCTTTAACCTTAGTCAAGCTACAGCCATGGATCATAGATTGAAACCAAACCTAACCTTTGCCCAAATTAGAAAAAGAGGTTTAGCAATGAAAAACAAGGCTGGGCATGGTGGCTCATGTCTGTAATCCCAACACATTGGGAGGCCAAGATAGAAGGACTGCTTGAGGCCAGGAGTTTGAGATGAGATTGGACAACATAGCAAGACCTTGTCTCTATAAAAAATTGAGGGGAGAGATCCAAGATGGCTGATTAGCAACAGCTCAGGATTGTAGCTCCCAGGGAAATCGCAGACAGCGAGTGGACGCCACACTCTCAGAGGAAATTTTGTTCCCCACAGACTGGGAGATTCCTGGCGGAAGAGCTCCACTGGTCGCCAGCGTGACAGTGTGACTCTTTTGGCTGGCGTGGCTGTTTTGCCGGCGCCCTGGCGCAGGGCTTCTCAGTGCGGAGTATACGGGACTGGGTACCCTTTGAGTCAGGCTCGGCTGAGTCAGGCTCGGCTGGTCCCATCTCCACAAGGAGAACAGCAATTGGAAGCGCTGAGGACTGAGAGTTTCACAGCAAGCACAGCCGAACCCGGGAAGGTCCAGCTCTGTGGGGAATGGGTGTCTGCCAAAGAAAAACTAAGAAAGAGAAAAACTTCATCACCGGGCGGAGAGAGATCCAGTGACCGCTTAGCAGCAGCTCAGGACTATAGCTCCCAGTGAAAGCTCAGAGAGCAAGTGGACGCCGCAATTTCACACGAATTTTTGTTGCCCACAAACTGGGAGATTCCCAGCAGAGGAGCTACACAGGTCGCCAGCGCGACTCTTTTGGCCGGCATGGCTGTTTTGCCGGTGCCCCGGTGCAGCGCTTCTCAGTGCAGAGTGTACGGGACTGGGTGCCCTTTTAGTTGGGCTTGGCTGGTCCCATTCCCACAAGGATAACAGCAATTGAAAGTGCTGAGGACTGAGAATTTCACAGCAAGGACGGAGAATTTCACAGCAAGCACAGCCGAACCCAGGAAGACCTAGCTCTGTGGGGAAGGGGCGTCCACTGAAGGAAAACTAAAAAACAGATAAAACTTCATCACCAACAAGCCAGACGTCCACTCAGATACCCAATCTGAAAGTCAGCAATTACAAAGATGACAGGTGGATAAATCCACAAAAATGGGAAGAAACCAGTGCAAAAAGGCTGAGAACACCCGAAATCAGAATGTCTCTCCTCCTACAGCGGATCGCACCTCCTCATTAGCAAGGGAACAAGATCTGACGGATAATGAGTGTGATCATCTGTCAGAATCAGGCTTCAGAAGGTGGATAATAAGAAACTTCTGTGAGCTAAAAGAACATATTCTAACTCAATGCAAAGAAACTAAGAACCTTGAAAGAAGATTTAACGAAATGCTAACAAAAATGGACAACTTAGAGAGGAATATAAGTGAATTGATGGAGCTGAAAAACACAACACGAGAACTTCACGAAGCATGCACAAGTTTCAACAGCCAAATTGACCAAGCAGAAGAAAGGATAACAGAGGTCGAAGATCAACTCAATGAAATAAAACAAGAAGGCAGTATTAGACAAAAAAGGGTAAAAAGGAATGAACAAAGTCTCCAAGAAATATAGTACTATGTGAAAAGACCTAATCTACGTTTGATAGGTGTACCTGAATGTGAAGAAGAGAATGAATCCAAGCTGGAAAATACTCTTCAGGATATTATCCAGGAAAACTTCCCCAACCTAGCACGGCTGGCCAATATTCAAGTCCAGGAAATACAGAGAACACCACAAAGATATTCCTCAAGAAGACCAACCACAAGGGACATAATCGTCAGATTCACCAGAGTTGAAATGAAGGAGAAAATGCTAAGGGCATCCAGATAGAAGGGTCGGGTTACCCATAAAGGGAAGCCCATCAGACTCACAGCAGATCTCTCAGCGGAGACCCTGCAGGCCAGAAGAGAGTGGGCACCAACATTCAACTTCCTTAAAGAACTTTCAGCCTAGAATTTCATATCCAGCCAAACTAAGCTTCATAAGTGAAGGAAAAATACAATTTTTTGCAAACAAGCAAGTACTCAGAGATTACATCACCACCAGGCCTGCTTTACAAGAGCTTCTGAAAGAAGCACTGCACATAGACAGGAACAACCAGTATCAGCCATTCCAAAAACATACCAAAAGGTAAAGAGCATCACCATAATGAAGAATCTACATCAACTAATGGGCAAAACAGTCACCTAGCATTACCAGAAGCTGCAATTTTCGTCTCTGATAAAACAGACTTTAAAACAACAAAGACCATAAGAAACAAAGAGGGACATTACATGGCGGTGAAAGTATCAATGCAACAAGAAGAGCTAACGATCCTAAATATGTACACACCCATTACAGGAGCACCCAGATACACAGGACAAGTTCTTAATGACTTACAAAGAGACTTAGACTCCCACACAATAATAGTGAGAGACTTTAACATTACACTGTCAATATTAGACAGATCGACGAGATAGAAAATTAACAAGGATATCCAGGACTTGAACTCAGACCTAGAACAGGTAAACTTAACAAATATTTACAGAACTCTCCTCCCTAAATCCACAAAACATACATTTTTCTCAGTATCACATTACACCTATTTTAAAAGTGACCACATAATTGGAAGTAAATCACTCCTCAGCAATTGCATAGCATTTTACAGGTTTAAATAAAATATTGGTTGGCTGCTTATTTGTTATTTTCATCCCCTACTCCTTCCTGTCTCCATTGTTAAGCACAATTATTGGCATAAAAGAGGTTTTTAATACCCATTTTTAGACTGCATTCTATCCTGGGCAATAAAACAAGAACCTCATTCTCTCTCCCTCTTTCTCTTCCTCTTTCTTTGTTTCATTCTTTTTTTTCTTTCTTTTGCTCTTTCTTTCTCCTTTTCTCTTTTTCTTTCTTCTCAAAAAAAAAAACTGAAAAATTAGCCCAGCTTGGTGGCTAGTCCTAAGTAGCTAGGACTCAGAAGGCTGAAGTGGGAGGATTGCTTCAGAAATTCTAGGCTGCAGTGAGTTATAACTGAATCACTGCACTCCACCCTAGGCAACCAAGTGACACCCTGTCTTAGAAAAAAAAAAAAAAACCCAAAATCAAACAACAAAAACTCTAAAGTCTAGTCAACCTATGTTTATTGAGAACACATGGTGTGCCCAGGTTCCATTTCCTTCAGAGCCCTTAGTGTCAAAAACAGGATGGTCCCTTCTGGGCAACAGAAATAGGGCATAGTAGTGGACAGTCAGATGGCATGGCTTTAGAAATGTCACATCCCCTTCTCTAGGGGAGACATAGTTGCCACAATCTCTGAAGTCCCTTGTAATTTAGACCAGTTTATAGGCATTATATGCCTTGACATGTGTCCTCCTGTGAGACCAAAAGAGCAGCTCATATTTGCCCAGGGTGGCAAAACTCTCAGCACAATGGCATCAGTGCTTTAGGGTTTTGCAAATGAAGCCCTTCTTCTTTTGCTGTACTTTTTCAGTTTCTGCTTCTCTGTTAGATTTTTGCCAGTTGGTTCTTTATTAACCCATCAGCTCTTTGGGGTTTTTAAGGAGATATTTTAAAAATACTATATTGAGCTGGACACAGTGACACATGCCTTTCTTCCCAGCTGCTTGGGAAGCTGAGGCAGGAGGATCACTTGAGTTCAGGAGTTTGAGACCAGCCTGTATAACATGGCAAGATCCCATTTCAAAAAATAAAATTATATTGAACACTTCCTACTAGTGGTGGTGGTGGGAGAGGAGGTTGGGTCAAATAACCTAGTCTACCATTATTGAAATGGAAGTTATTATGATTCTATTTTCATGAATGTTTTGTTTTTTGTAGCCAAGGCAGCAATCAGTGGAGGGTTCCAGAAACTTGAGAACTTAAATCTTTCAATCAATCACAAGATTACAGAGGAAAGATCAGAAATTTCTTTCAAGCACTGAACAACATGCCAAACTTGAAGGAGTTGAATGTCTCCAGGCATTTCATGGACTTTATCAAAGCTCAGGTCTCAACAGTCAAGCCTTTGAATCAACGTGTGTTAACGACTGCCATGCCTCATCAGACTCAACATGTTAAGCTGGCTCCTGGATGCAGATGGTATCACATTGCTTAATGTCATGAAAAAAAGACATCCTGAATCTAAGTACTTAACTATTCTCCAAAAATGGATACTGCCATTCTCTCCAATCATTCAGAAAAAAAAAAAAAAAAAAAGATTCAGCTAAAAACTGCTGAATCAATAATTTGCCCTGTGGCACAATGAGGATGAAAAAAATGTGTCAATGCTAAAAACAGAATTATCCAAAAACATTTATTAAATATTGCATACAAAAGAAAATGTGTAAGCCTTGTTGAAAAAAAAAAAAAAACCAGCCCTGTATACTCACCACCAACCTCAAGAAATAAATCATCACCAATACCTTTGAGGTCCTTGAATAATCCTCCCCATCTAAGGGTAAATCCTTCAATCAAGTTTATACAGCTAACCCTCCACTGTCCATGGTCAACAGGGAAGGGGGTTGAGGAAAGGTCAGCCAATCTTTTTGTTTTTTAAAGATGGGGTTTCACCATGATGGCCTGGCTGGTCTTGAGCTCCTGATCTCAGGTGATCCACCCACCACGGCCTCCCAAAGTGCTAGGATTACAGGCGTGAGCCACCGCACTGGGCAAGGTCAGCCAATCTATCTAAAAACCACAATACGGAAGAAGTGTTCAATTTATATAATAAATGGCTAACTTAATGACTGAATCAGTTTCACACACGGATGAAATGAGTTTAACACAGGATCCACATGAATCTTCTGTGGTCCAAGAGATATTCCTTAATCCTTGTAGAAACTATTTCCTATATTGAACTAGCTTTGATACAGTAGAGTTAATTTACTTTTCCTTTATCTACTGCCAATGTAAAGAGGAAACAGGGTTAGGGAAAAATGCGTTCATCTCAGAGGCTTTTCAGAGTTCAACATATGCTATAATTTAGAATTTTCTTATAAATCCACTCTACTTGGGTAGAAAATAGTTTATCTCTAATGATTTCATAATACTATTTCCATATGATAGTATTTCATGGTATTATATTTCATGTGAGTATCTATACCAATGTCAGTGTCCAGAATTTCATTCCTACCAGTTAAGTAGTTTTCTGAATGGCCAGAAGACCATTCTAAATTCATGATGCTACTCTACATTGGTCAACAACCATACTTTTATCCTGATTTCATTTTTACTGAAATAGTCAACTCCCCTCCTCTTGCTCAAGTATGAAATATAGGAACAGTATGTATGGCATGGTCCCATTTGTTTAGAAAACCACTTACGGCTGGGCATGGTTGCTCACACCTGTAGTCCCAGCATTTTGAGAGGCTGAGGTGGGCAAATCACTTGAGGTCAGGAGTTTGACACCAGCCTGGCCAGCATGGTGAAACCCTATCTCTACTAAAAATACAAAAATCAGCCAGTCGTGGTGGCACACACCTGTAGTCCTACCCACTCGGGAGGCTGAGACACAAGACTTCCTTGAACCCGGGAGGCAGAGGTTGCAGTGACCCAAGATGGCACCACTGCATTCCAGCCAGGGCAACAGAGCAAGGACTTGTCTCAGAAATAAAAGAAAGCTGCATTAAGAATTTCTGAACATGTTAATGAGCTTAATTGTGGTAATTATCATATCAGAAAGCATATGTATATCAAAACAGGTTGATGTTGTACAACTGAAATATACATAATTTCAACTTGTCAGTTATACCTAAACAAAACTGGGAAAAAATTCTGGAAGGATATATCTAAAAATGTTAATGGTGAGTACCTCTAGGAAGTAGGCCTGGAAGGCATTCTTACTTTTCACTCTCGCTCTTTCTATATTGTTTTTTGTTTTACCAGTGCCTGCATTGTTTCTATATTTAGAAATAAATCTAGTTTAGCACTAAAACATTAACTGGAGCTACCAATGGAGGGCAAGAGTACTAGAAGGTAAGATGGATTGTCTTCTTGCTTGCCTGATTTTATATGTAAATATATTATAAGTTTAATATACAGATGCTTTGCCAGACGCAGTGGCTCACACCTGTAATTCCAGCACTTTCGGAGGCCAAGGTGGGCAGATCACTTGAGGTCAAGAGTTCGAGACCAGCTTGGCCAACATGGTGAAATCCTGTCTCTATTAAAAATACCAAAAAGAAAAAAAAGAAAAGAAAAAAGAAAATTAGCCAGGTATGGTGGTGTGTGCCTGTAGTCCCAGCTACTTGGGAGGCTGAGGCAGGAGAATTGCTTGAACCCAGGAGGCAGAGGTTACAGTGAGCCGAGATTGCACCACTGCACTCCAGCCTTAGTGACAGCAAGACTCCATTTCAAAAATTAAAATATACAGATGCTCTTCAACTTATGACAGGGTTATATCCTGAAAAACCCATCGTAGGTAGAAAATATTGTATGTCAGAAATGCACTTAATATACCTAAACTACTGAACATCATCGCTTAACCTGGCCTACCTTAAATGTGCTGAGAACACATATTAGCTTACAGTTGGACAAAATCATCAAATACAAAGCCTATTTTATAATAAAGTGTTGAAAAATCTCATGCAATCTATTGAATACTGTATGGAAAGTGAAAAACTGAGGTTTTATAGATACTTGAGGAACAATTTCTACTGAATGTGGATCACTTTTGCACCATGGCAAAGTAGAAAAATCCTAAGTCAAGTCATCATGAGTCGGGGACCGATTCTAAAAGAGTTATTAACAGAGGACTGGAATGAGGATTGGGTAGCAAGGAATAAAGAGAAGCTGGAGCAGATACAGGGAACAGCCAATATGGGCTTTTCACCCTAGGCTGAGACAGAACAACTCAAAGGAAGCTCAGGGCTGAGATCTAGATTTCGTGTGAGATGACACAACTGTGAAAGACAGGTTTGCTGAGGTTGTGAAGTTGCAGCCTGAGGAGGTGTTGGGCTTGGGGGACTTTGCTGAGAAGGGACCTTGTGCATGTCAAGGAAAGCCATTCACGTGGGGAGTGCTCTGTGCTGCTGACCATTAGGTGTTGCTAAAGTTAGGCACTACTCAAGAAGTGTGCAGCCAGAGCCAGGTGCTGCAGAAGCAGGGTGTATGTGTTGCAGAAGCTGGTGCCGCAAAAGGCACAGGTGTTACAGGTGCCTGCCTAGAAGAGCACACTGGAACCCTTGCTCCTTCAGTGTGTCAGCAGCACCCTTGATTGACAAAGCGTTACATGTGCTTGCTGCCATGGGAGAGGTATTTACAGGGCCCAGATCTATTACTGCAGAACAGACAATGAAGGCTGAATGTGGATATAAGAGGCAACAATTAGCATAGCTCATTAAATGTAACAGTGCATACCTAAACACAAAATAACCTAGTAATTTCTTAATATCGCCTGACAGGATATATGTACATGTGATATGTTTATAAAATCATAGAAAACTTATTAAATGATATGTAAAAAACAGGCAACCATAATTGAGTTTAGGGAGAACAGATCGCTGGTGGATAGAGAAGGGAGAGAGGAAGGTTTGCTTTTTTTCTCCCACGTACCTTTTTTTGTTCTGTTTTGAAGTGGAGTCTTGTGCTGTCACCCAGGCTAGAGTGCAGTGGCAGGATCTCAACTCACTGTAACCTCTGTCTCAGGTTCAAGTAATTATCCTGCATCAACCTCCCAAGTAGCTGGGATTACAGGTGTGTGCCACTACACCTGGCTAATTTTGTATTTTTAGTAGAGACAGGGTTTCACCATGTTGGCCAGGCTGGTCTTGAACTCCTGACCTTAGGTGATCCACCTTCCTTGGCCTCCCAAAGTGCTGGGATTACAGGTGTGAGCCACTGCGGCTAGCCTGCATACCCTTTTATACCAGTTGAGTTTTGTCCCATGTGTGCATACTATTAAAAATCATAGTGCTTTAAAAACTCATAAGATTCCATGCAAATTATTTGTCCAGAGCTTCTTCTAAGGGCTTTTAGTTCAAGCAAAATCAGTAAAGTATGGCCCTGGACTGTCCAATCCTCAAGCTAAGAAAGGTTTTCACATTTTTTAAAGCAACAAAGATAATCAGTGGCTTACAAAGCTAAAATATTTACTCTGTTCTTTTACAGAAAATGAACTATTTCCATGACAGAATACTTTTGAATCATAAGCTCATCATGCCCTTTATTCCAGTTTACATCAATCTTCATAGGACTCCTAAGTCATCCCTCATTGCCACAACACCTGTCTTCATGGTTGTAAGCCCTCTCTCCCTATCCCTCCCTCTCTCCCTTTTTCTTTCATAAAGAAAAGAAGTTTAGTTGACTCACGGTTCTGCAGGCTTTACAGGAAGCACAGTGCTGGCATCTTCTCAGTTTTAGGGAGGCCTCAGGAAACATAATCATGGTGGAAGGTAAGGAGCACACGTCACATGATTAAAGCAGAAACAAGGGACAGAGAGTCGGGGGGCAGGTTCCGTAAACTTTTAAATGACCAGATCTCATAAGAACTCTTTTTTTTTTTTTTAAGATGGGGTTTCACCATGATGGCCAGGCTGGTCTTGAACTCCTGACCTCAGGTGCTCCACCCATCTCAGTCTCCCAAAGTGCTAGGATTACAGGCGTGAATCACTGTGCCCAGCCTCATGAGAATTCAGTATCAACACAAAGACATCACCAAGCCATGAGGGATCTGCCCCCATGATTCACACACCCTCCCACCATGCCCCACCTCCAACATTGGGGATACAATTCAACATGAGTAGATACAAATATCCAAACCATATCACTCCACCTCTGGCCCCTCCCAAATCTTATGTCTTCTTGACATTGCAAAATACAATCATACCTTCCCAACAGTCCCCTGAAGTCTTAACTCATTCCAGCATTAACTCAGAAGTCCTAAGTCTCATCTGACACAAGGCAAATGCCTTCCAACATAGGTGGAAGCCTATAAATAAAACAAATTATTTACTTCCAATATACAATAAGGGTTCAGGGGTTGGGTAAACATTCCCATTCAAAAAGGGAGAAATCTGTCAAAAAAGGGGGCTACAGGACCCATGCAAGTTCAAAACCCAGCAGGCAGTCATTAAATCATAAAGCTCCAAAATGATCTTGTCTCCATGTGGCACACTGATATGAGGTGTCGGCTCCCAAGCCCTTGGGGCAGCTCTGCTCCTATAGTTTTGCAGGGTTCAGCCCCTGAGGCTGCTCTCATGGGCTGGAGTTCAGTGCCTGTGGCTTTTCCAGGTGCAGGGTACAAGCTGCCAGTGGCCCTCTTCTCACAGCTTCACTAGATAGTGCCCCAGTAGGGATGCTGGATGGGGCCTCTAACCCTACATTTCCCCTACACACTGCCCTAGTAGAGGGTCTCTGTGAGGGCTCCGCCCCTGCAGCAGGCTTCTGGTTGGACATCCAGGCTTTTTCATACGTCCTTGGAAATCCAGGCAGAGGCTACCAAGAATCCACCACTTTTGCATTCTGTTTGCCTGCAGGCTTACCACTTCATGGTAGCAGTGAAGGCTATGGCTTATGCCCAAGCCATGAAGTAATGGCCCAAGCTATAACTGGGCCCCTTTGAGCCCTGCTGGAGTTGGAGCAATCTGGATGCAGGGAGCAGTGTTCTGAGACTGCATAGGGCAACAGGGCCCTGGGCCCAGTCCAGGAAACCATTCAGTTCTCCTAGGCCTCAGGGCCTATGATAGGAGGGGCTGCCCCATAGGTCTCTGAGATGCCTTCAAGGCCTTTTCCCCATTGTCTTGGATATTAGTACTTGGATCCCTTTCAGTTATGCAAATATCTGCAAGTGGTTGCTCCACAGCCTTCTTGAGTTCCTTGATGAGAAAACTTTCTTTTTCTAACATGTGGCTAGGCTGCAAATTTTCCAAAATTTTAGGCTCTGCTTCCTGTTTAAATATAAGTTCCAACTTTAAGTCATTTATTTGCGCCCACATCTGAGCATAGGCTGTTAGAAGCAGCAGGCGACATCTTGAATGTTTTGCTGCTTAGAGATTTCTTCTGCCAGATACCCTAGGTTATAATTTTTAAGTTCAACCTTCCACAGATCCCTAGGGCATGAAAAGAATGCAGCCAAGTTATTTGCTAAGGCATAACGTGTGACTTTTGCTCCAGTTCCCAATAAATTCCTCATTTCCATTTGAGACCTTGTCAGCCTGGACTTCACTGTCCATAGCACCATCATCATTTTTGTCACAACCATTTAACCAGTCTCTAAGAAGCTCCAAATTTGCTGGGAACAGTGGCTCATGCCTGTAATCCTAGCACTTTGGGAGGCCATGAGGGTGGAGCTCTTGAGATCAGGAGTTCAAGACCAGCCTGGCCAACATGGTGAACCCTCATCTCTACTGAAAATAGAAAAATACTAGTAAGGCATGGTTGCACATGCTTGTAATCCCTGCTACTCAGGAGGCTGAGGCAGGAGAATTGTTTGAACCTGGGAGGTGGAGGTTGCAGTGAGCCAAGATCGTGCCACTGCACTCCAGCCTGGGTGACCAAGCAACTCTGTCTCAAAAAAAAAAAAAGTTCCAAACTTACCCTCACTTTCCTGTCTTCTGAGACCTCCAAACTCTTTGAACTACTATTCATTACCCAGTTCCAAAACTGCTTCCACATTTACAGGTATCTTACTAGCAATGCCCAACTTCTCAGTACCAATTTGCTGTATTAGGGCATTCTTGCAACTGCTATAAATACCTGAAACTGGGTAATTTACAAAGAGGTTTAATTGGCTCATGGTTCTGCAGGCTTTTCAGGAAGTATGGTGCTGGCATCTGCTTGGCTTCTAGGGAGACCTCAGGAAGCTTACAGTCATGGTAGAAGTGAAGGGACAGCAAACACATCACATGGTGAAAGCAGGGGCAAGCAAGAGAGCTAAACTCCTACTTTCTGATCATATATCCCAACCTGCTCCAACTCCCTAAATCCTTCCATTGTGTCCACATGGGTAGAATATCCTATATCCACAACCTCTTAGATCAATAGTCCTTCTACCTTCTTGATTTAACTGCTTATTCTCAAGCTATTTTTAACCATGACCCACAATTAATAAATTTCACATCAAAACACTATACACACACACACACACATTATATTCATATACACAACTGAAGTTCTACAAAAACAAATCTTACTAAAGCTGTATCAAATATTTTGCTAATATCCAAATAAATGAAAATTCAGAAATACAAAGTCCCTTGAAAGAGTTTTTTATATGCACTGTCAACTGTTCTCTCATTCTTATGTTTTACCTCCTCCATTCCACCAAAACAGCTCTTATGACGGTCACCAATGAGTTCCATATTGCTAAATTCAGTGAATACTCATTTTAGCTGACCCGTTAGCAGCATATGGCCCATCAACCCTGTTCCTCAAAATACTTTCTTCATTTAGCTTCCAGGGCATCCCTCTTGATTTTCCTAACTCACTGAGAGCTTCTTCTTAGTCTCCTGCACTGTTTCTCCTCATATACGATCTCTAACCAGAGAAAACTCAGAGTTCTCTGACATCTTTTCTACTTGAATGCACGTCCTCAGCTATCTCATCTAGTTGAATAGCTTTAAATTTTATATCTATATTAACTTCTAATTTCCATCTCTAGCCCAGACCTCTCCTCTGAACTGTTTTTTTACTTTAATAACATAGATAGGGTCTCATTTTGTTGACCAGTTTGGTCTTGAACTACTGGGCTCACATGATCCTTTTGCCTTGGCCTCCTAAAGTGCTCAGATTACAGGCATGAGCCACTGCATCTGGCCTGGACTCTTTATTCATGTTCAGCTTCTATAAGGGTGCATCTCAATTTTCATATGTTCAAAACCCAACTTCTTTCCTGCCACAAAAGTACTCCTTATGCAGCCCTCCATCTCATTAAATTCTGACTTTATTTTTCCAGTTGCATAAGCCAAAAATCTTGGGAGTTTTACTTGACATTCTTCTTTCATACACCACAGGCAATCAATTTACTGGCAAATCCTGGTGGCTCCACTTGCAAAATATACTCAGATCCAACCACCACTACCCACCCTGGTTCTAACTAGTCAGCCTGCTTCCTCCCTTGAAACCTATGGTGTATTTTCAACACAGCAATCAGAAGTCTCTCTCTGTAAGTCAGATCATGCTATACCTTGGGTTCAAAACCTTTCAATGGACTCCCAGCTTAAAGTAAGTGTTGAAGACCTTACAACTGCTTACATATGGCCCCACCCTTGACTACCTCTCTAGCTCCATCTCTTAATCTCTCCTCCTTACCTCCAGTCCAGCCACAATGGATTCCTTGTTATTCCCTAAACATGTTAAACACACTCATGTCTTAGGACCTTTGTACTTGTTATTTCCCTTGCCTGGAATGCTCTCCCTGTAGTTGTAGTTAGAACAGCTGAATCATCGCACAATTGCTAAAAGGACAAGTGACAATGTGACAATGTTTTTTCATCTTTTATGCTTGTACACCAGAATTTACTTGGAAGTTTGTAAGTGGACAAGTATGAAAGACAGATTATGTATACAAAATAACTGGAAAGTAAAGATGATGTGAAAAATAAAAACCAAACCACTGAGTCATTCTAACTGGTATTTATAAATGTAAAAACAGGCTGGGTGTGGTGGCCCACGCCTGTAATCCCCCACTTTGGGAGGCAGAGGTGGATGGCTCATGAGGTCAGGTTTCACCAATCTGGCTACCATCCTGGCCAAATTGGTGAAACCCTGTCTCTATTAAAAAAAAAAAAAAAATTAGCCAGGTAGGGTGGCAGGCACCTATAGTCCCAGCTACTCAGAAGGCCAAGAAGGCAGGATAATTGCTTGAAGCTGGGAGGCGGAGGTTGTAGTGAGCCAAGATTGTGCCATTGCACCACAGCCTGGACAACTGAGCGAGACTCCGTCCCAAAAAAAAAAAAAAAAAAAATGTAGGCCAGGCACGGTAGCCGACGCCTGTAATCCCAGCACTTTGGGAGGCTGAGGTGGGTGGATCACAAGGTCGGGAATTTGAGACCAGCCTGACCAACATGGTGAAACCCCGTTTGTACTAAAAATACAAAAGTTAGCCATGCGTGGTGACAGGGGCCTGTAGTCCCAGCTACTCAGGAGTCTGAGGCAGGAGAATCGCTTGAACCTGGGAGGCAGAGGTTGCAGCGAGCCAAGATTGCACCATTGTACTCCAGCCTGGGCAACAGAGTGAGACTCAGTCTCAAAAAAAAAAAAAGTAAAAACAAAAATGGTTTGCTGTTATATAACAAAGAATATAGCCATCACCATCACTTCAACAAAACTATGAGCCCTAAAGTTTTCAAACTATTGCAGTTTGGACTGCTGTGGCTGTGGTGGCTCACACCTATAGTCCCCAGCACTTTGGAAGGTAGGAGGATCACTTGATGCCAGGTATTCAAGGCCCACCAGGGAAACAGCGAGACCCTATTTCTACAAAAAATAAAAATAAATAAAAAACCCAAAGTACTGCATTTTGACAAAGTAAGTTCATGAAGAAGAATAAAAATAATAAGCCAGAACATAGTAGAGATGCACTTGAAATCCAAAATCAGTATTTATAATGTAGGTATGTTCCAGATCCATGCATAAAGAACAGCTGCTTTCAAAGGATGTAATGCCTTTTAGATATACAGAAACATTCAAAACTAGGAAAATATAGGAAAAAGTTTGGGTCTCCTACATTTGGATTCTTATTAAAATTGCTAACAAACTTTCCACCAGCCCTTTATTCTTCTGTAAATTGTTTATAAAATTACTTGAAAAAGAATCTAGTCAATTCTCATTATTTGAGGTAGTTATGTTCTATAAAGTAGCCACAAACACTCAAATTAGTGAATACTGAGCCATTGTGCCTAAGGGAAATACAGGGTTAGGTTCCTGTAAGCCTTTGGTCATATTTTCATCAACCTATTAATACATAACCTTGTTTTATGTCTGTTTCTGTTTAAAGACACATTATTTAATAAATATAGACCTGGTGTGGTGGCTCACACCGGTAATCCCACCACTTTGGGAGGCCAAGGTGGGCAGATCACCTGAGGTCAGGAGTTCGAGACCAGCCTGGCCAACATGGCAAAACCCCATTTCTACTAAAAATACAAAAATTAAGCCAGGTGTGGTGGCAAGTGCCTATAATCCCAGTTACTGGGAAGGCTGAGATAGGAGAATCACTTGGCTGAAATAGGAGAATCACTTGAACCTGGAAGGAGGAGACTGCAGTGAGCCGAAATTGTGCCACTGCACTCCAGCCTGAGCAAGAGTAAGACTGTCTCAAAAAAAATTTTTTTAAATATATAAAATATTGTTGACTTATCATTATCTAACTCCTACTCAACAGTACTATAACTCATGCCTCAACAAAGGTTATCTAACATATGTATTCTATAAGACACCTCACAATCCACATGCACCTCAGAATACCACACTATATAGCACTTCAGCGCAATGCTTGGGGATCACTTTAAACCGTAAAATCACAAACAGAAGATAAAAACGTGAAAAATATGGAACTATATAAACTACTTTCATAAAGGACACTTGTTTATAGTTAAGAGAGCTAAACAAAAAACAACATTGTTCAACTCCAGCTGGGAATATCTGTGTAAGGTACTCAAACTTTTAACCTCTGTGTATGTCCATGAAAAACCATGAAACTACCATGAGTACTGATGTTAGATTACAAATAAATTTTAGCAAGTAGGTATCTTTACAAATACAGATTTAACAAATAATGAGAATTGACCTAAATAATACTGCATAAGCAAAAACTCTGAATAGAAAATAAAAACAAATAGCTAAAATGATAATGGGAAAACCACGTAAACAACAGGAAAAGTTTTTTAACACCTGAAAAGGTGCTGAACTTCATAAGATAAAAATTTATAAATATAACAAGATAGTCATTTTCAACTATTCAATTGACCAAGATTCAAAGGTTTGATAAATTATTGGCTATTTTGCAGAAAACAAACTCTCCATGTTGGTATAAATATAAATTAATACAATCTCTACTGAGAACAATTTAGCAAACACTTATTAAAAATTTAAATGCAGTACCCTCTTCAACATAATAGTTCTAATTCTAGATACTTAATCCTAAAGAAGCTGACTGTACTATTAAGTAGCAAATGATTAGAAACAAAACTCTCCTCCAAAAAAGCTCAATTCATTAAGTATGGTATACAACTATATATAGGAATATCCTGTAAGTGCTTAAAAGAATGAGAGTTTTAAATACTGATATGGTGTGTTCTCCAAGATATACTGAGAAAAAAGCACTTATCTATTAAATAACATTGTATGAATTATCTCTAAAGATAAAAAATTTTTAAAGTTCAAAAAGGGTAATGATATATCATGACAGATTTTAATTACTTTTTCTTCTTTTTTCTTTTTTTGAAACAGAGTCTCGCTCAGTTGCCCAGGCTAACATGCAGTGGCATGATCTTGGCTCACTGCAACCTCCACCTCCTGGGTTCAAGCAATTCTCCTGCCTCAGCCTCCTGAGTAGCTGGGATTACAGGTGCTCGCCACCATGGCTAGCTAATTTTTTTTTTGTATTTTTAGTAGAGACGGGGTTTTATCATGTTGGCCAGGCTGGTCTCGTACTCCTGACCTCAGGTGATCCACCTGCCTCAACCTCCCAAAGTGCTAGAATTACAGGCGTAAGCCACCATGCCCAGCCTTAATTACATATTTTTAAAAATTCACAATAAACGTACAAAAACACTTTTAAAAACACAAAAGGGTATACTGTGAAAAGTTTACAGAAGGACTGGGCATGGTAGATTCATGCCTGTAATCCCAGCACTTTAAGGGGCCAAGGCGGGTGGATCACCTGAGCTCAGGAGTTCGAGACCAGCCTGGCCAACATGATAAAACCCTGTCTCTACTAAAAGCACAAAAATTAGTCAGGCATAGTGGCACATGCCTGTAATCCCAGCTGCTCAGGATGCTAAGGCAGGAGAATTGCTTGAACCTGGGAGGCAGAGGTTGCAGTGAACTGAAATCATCCCACCACATTCCAGCCTGGGCAAGAGAGTGAGACTCTGTCTCAAAAAAAAAAAAAAAAGAAAAAGTTAACTCTGTGGTTTAATTCTGTTAATGGCAACCCTGCAGAAAAGCTAAACTTAGAATATGTCTCAAAGTCATCTTTGACTGATCCCTTAATGAAGGCTCTCTTCAAATATAGCACCTTTTGTCTTCTGAATGTAGGTACAGCTATGGCTGTAGAACAGACCACAAGGACAATTACTACAGTGAAAGCCAGAGAACTAGCTCAGTTTTGCCTTTATTACTAGGATTAGTCTAGCCAGGAGTGTGCTGGCTTTGATGTTTTCTGTCTATATCTAAGGGGGAAGCTGCTTCATTATTAGATATTAAGATAAATAGGGGCCTAAAAATAGTCCTAGGTCAAACACCATTATGATTAACTCAACTTTCAAAACCATTTACCTAATGTAGGATTTGTTAAGTCTTCTTCAAAATTAGCAAGAAATACAACTAATGCGGATCTTGTCCTGATGAATTAAAGACTGATCCAAAAATAACTGAAATTTCTTTTCCATTTGCTCTCTTCTTTGACAATCCTGTCTATACTCCAAGCTCGTCCTTGACTTCCAAAAACTGCCAGATATTGTAGACACCGTGAAGAATAAGATTTTTGTCTAATGAAAGAGGAGACAGATATAAACAATATATAAACAATAAACATAATGTGAAAAGCTATGTACAGAAATAAGTATAGAGGCCGGGTGCGGTGGCTCATGCTACAATGCCAGCACTTTGGGAGGCCGAGGCAGGCAGAACACGAGGTCAGGAGCTCGAGATCAGCCTGGCCAATATGGGAAAATCCCGTCTCTACTAAAAATACAAAAGCCAGGCGTGCTGGTACACGCCTGTAGTCACAGCTACTTGTAAGGCTGAGGCAGAAGAACTGCTTGAACCCGGGAGGCAGAGGGTGCAGTGAGCTGAGATCATGCCACTGTACGCCAGCCTGTCTGGAAGACAGTAAGACTCTGTCTCAAAAAAAAAAAAAAAAAAAAAAAAAGTAGAGAGCAGCTTCAACAAGGGGAAATTACGTAGATGGGGGTGGTGAATAAGAAGGCTGGGTGGAGGCCAGGTGTGATGGCTCATGCCTGTAATCCCAGCACTTTGGGAGGTCAAGGTGGGGAGACTGGTTGAGCCCAGGAGTTGGAGACCACCCTGGGCAAAATTGTGAGACCTCGTCTCTACAAAAAAATGAGGCCAGGAGTGGTGGCTCACACCTGTAATCCCAGCACTTTGGGAGGCCAAGGTGAGCAGAT
The DNA here is from genome assembly GCA_004027715.1 of Plecturocebus donacophilus. NCBI lineage: Eukaryota > Metazoa > Chordata > Mammalia > Primates > Pitheciidae > Plecturocebus > Plecturocebus donacophilus. Next base: position 34,380 of record PVKP010019142.1, read on the forward strand.
CACTTGAGGCCAGGAGTTTGAGACCAGCCTGGACAATATGGTGAAACTCCGTCTCTACTAAAATACAAAAATTAGCAGGGCATGGTGCCATAGGCCTGTAATCCCAACTACTCAGGTGGCTCAGGCTCAAGAATCACTTGCACCTGGGTAACAGTGGTTGCAGTGAGCTGAGATCGCACCACTGTACTCCAGCCTGGGCAGCAGAGCGAGACTCTGTCTCAAAAACAAACAAAAGAATATGTAAAGACGAGAAAAACATGACATTATGGAAATACACATGCACATACACAAAATGCCATGGTGGCATCCATATGAAAATATATATGAATATGGGCAAAAGTGCCAAATAATATGCAAACAAGAAATACAATCAAGTATGGGCGTGGTGGCTCATGCCTGTAATCCCAGCACTTTGGAAGGCCGAGGTGAGCGGATTACATGGTCAAGAGATTGAAACCATCCTGGCCGACATAGTGAAACCCTGTCTCTACTAAATACAAAAATTAGCTGGGTGTGGTGGTGTGTGCCTGTAGTGCCAGCTACTCGGGAGGCTGAGGCAGAAGAATAGCTTGAACCGGGGAGGTGGAGGTCACAGTGAGCTACTATCATGCCACTGCACTCCAGCCTGTCTCAAAAAAAAAAAAAAGAAAGAAAGAAATACAGTCAGATACATAGCTAATTTTTTTTCCTTTTTCCCTTTTTTACATGAATAATGGAAGCACTGTAGTTTGTAGACACATAGCTAATTTTAAAAAAATATTAAATATTTTTATTATATACTTTTAAACATACAGAAGATAGAAAAAAATAGTACAATGAATAGCCATATACATATCAGTTGGATTTGGTAACATTTTGCCATATATGCATCACATACATTTTGCTAAACCATTTTAAACATTTTATGAGACATCTAACACTTCATTCCTAAATGCTTAACTACGCAAATTAAGAGTCTTTTATAAACTACAACACCCTTCTCACAGCTCATAAAATTAGCAATAATTATCCAGTATCATTCGAAATCTAGTCCATATTCAAATTTTCTCAACTGCCTCACCAGTGTGCCACTCCCACCCCCACACCCCACCGCAGTCTTTTACAATGGTTTCTCAAAATAGGGTCCAATAAAAAATTTCACATTGCATTTGGTTATCACATAACTTTTACTCTAGAAGAGTTACCCATTCCACTTCCTTTTTTCCTTCCCAACACTGATATTTTGAAGAAATGCGGCCAGTTATCTTCTATAATGTTTCACATTCCAGATCTGTCTGATGGTTTCTTCAGTGGTGTCATTTAGTGCTGGTCTGTGCCACATTTCCTGCAAACGAGAAATTAGAACCAGAGGCTTGACAAATTCCAGTGAAACCATGTCTTCTGTGGACACTAGTTAAATTTAACTAGAGCACTTCATATGTCATAAAGTGTACAGTGCGGTATGCCTAGGTCATCCCGTATCACAATCAAAAAACATGTCTGGTTATCTGCCTACTAGTGATATAAAATGGCATCATATCCTAAAGCTCTCTTCATTGTGAAAGTATGTTTTTCTCCACACAACCAACCAGTATTTGGTGGGCTGATACTTTGACACCGTGAGAATTCTAGTAGGGATGCAGATTAACTTTTTATCTAATAGTTGTGGCATCAAAATGTCTTTAATATGTTTTACATTAATCTTTCAACTTTTTAACATTTCAACTTTTTTAATGCTCCAAAACATTTGTTTTCCACAAACCATAAAGTTTTACAAAAATTCACTTTCATAATGTTGGCAGACTTACTCCTTAATTTAAGGAATGTGAGCACCTTCCTTCTTTTTGATTTTGTCTGAAACCCTGTAAGGAAAACAAAATTAGAAGAACAGTATATATATTTTATACAGATGTTATTAAGTGTTTTGTTTCACAAGACATTTTACTTATTTTATTCAATAAAATATCAGAAAATAAGTTTATAGTCTTTTAATTTGTGCTTTAAAAATTATCCCAAAGTAAACAATTGTTAGGCTGCAGTTGTTTTTCTTGCACTGGTGGCTCATGGCTACAATCCCATGATTTTGGGAACCTGAGGTACGGTGATCACTTGAGACCCAGAGTTTGATACCACCCTGGGCAACATAATGAGACTCAGTCTCTACAAAAAATTAAAAAATTAAGCCAGGCATGGTAGCACAGGCTGAGCGCAGCTGCTCATGTCTGTAATCCTAGCACTTTGGGAGGCCAAGACAGGTGGATCACCTGCAGTCAGGAGTTTGAGACCAGCCTGGCCAACATGGCAAAATCCTGTCTCTATTAACAGTACAAAAAATTAGCTAGGCATGGTGGTGGACATCTGTAATCTCAGCTAATATGGAGGTCAAAGCAAGAGAATTGCTTGAACCCAGGAAGCAGAGGTTGTAGTGAGCCGAAATCTTGCCATTGCACTCCAGCCTAGGTGACAGAGCAAGATGCTGTCTGAAAATAAAAGTGGCTCATGCTTGTAATCCCAGCACTTAGGGAGGCTGAGGTGGGCGGATCATCTGAGGTCATGAGTTCGAGACCAGCCTGGCCAAGATGGTGAAACCCTGTCTCTACTAAAAATACAAAAATTAGCTGGGTACAGTGGCCAGTGCCTGTAATTCCAGCTACTTGGGAGGCTGAGGCAGGAGAATCACCTGAACCCAGGAGGTAGAGGTTGTAATAAGCTGAGACTGGGCCACTGCACCCTTGCCTGGACGATAGAGCAATATTCCATCTCAAAATAAAAATAAATAAATAAATAAAAATTAGCCAGGTGGAGTGGCATATCCCTGTAGTCTCAGCCACTCGGGAAACTGAGGCGAGAGGATTGCATGAGTGCTGGAGGTCAAGGCTGCAGTGAACTGTGAATGTGCCCTTGCACTTCAGCCTGAGGGACAGAGACCCAGTCTCTAAAATATAAAATTCAAATTTAAAAAATTCAAAAAAAATTTTTTTTCTTACAATATGTCCAAAGATATTCCTGAGCCCACTTATACCTTATTTTCATCAAATAAAATATATGACCTTGTGAGAGGAAGGCATTTATTTCCTGCCTGTTGCTTGCTGGTAGAAAAAGTAAAATAGCAAGAAGCTGAAGTGAATAGTCAGGCAACTAGCTGACACCAGTGGCCTTGCTGCAGAGAGGCCTGAGGGCTGGGAAAACAACTCCCCTTCTGTAACAGGTGCCTATGTCATCTATAAACCCTGAGAATGTAGCAGAGGAATGTTCTTCCTCTGACCCAGGAACCTGCCTCCAGTCATGTACTACATGTTTGCACAATCCAGACTCCCACTTAGAGTTGCATCTGCCACCAAGTGATTTACTGCCTTTGTTCAGCTCCTGTAACCCTTCCACTTCTTCCCTTCCTGTGCATGCCAAATATAAATTAGCAAATCAATAAAAGCCAAAGACTGTGAGGATGGCTGCCCTCCCAATGGGCAATGACACTAGAGTTGTTAGCCCTTAAAAAGGGAAAGAAACTGCTTTTCGGAGAGCTCGGCTTTTGGATGCAAGTCTACCAATGCTCCACAGTTGAATAGTCTCTTTCTTCCTCACGCAGGTGTCTGAGGGGTTCTGTCAGCGGCTCATCCTGCAACAACCTTAAACTACTTGTGTTATACTCATTTATTAAAATGAAACCATTAAAGAGCGGCACTCACTTAAAAAAAAAAAAATTAAAGCCAAACAAAAATTAATACTAAAACACCTGTTTTTTTTTCTGGTCAGATCTAGCCCACATGTCCTCTCTCTTCTGGCTTCAATGCCTTCTATCTTTCTACATGTATACTAGCTTGCAGCAGCTTCCCATTTCATTACTAATTTACAGACCATAAGATGTACTGAAAGATTTGTTACTAATGAGTACCACAGTTATAACCTATTTTATGTTATTTCAACAATATTATTCTTAGTTATTTGCATTCTGCTTAGATTTTTAGGACAATAAGATAGAGGTTAAGAGCTGGACTCAGAGCCTATCTCAACCACGTGGCTTCTGTAGAACAAAGGTTAAGAATTGCTAGCTTAAGGCAATGACATCTTAAAAATACTTAAGCTGGGCAAGGGAATGGCTCCCACTGGTAATTGCACCATTCTGGGAGGCCAGGGTGAGAGGATCACTTGAACACAGGAATTCAAGACCAGCCTGGGCAACACAGGGAGACCTCATCTCTACTAAAAATTTAAAAATCAGCTGGGCATTGTGGCTTGTGCCTGTAGTCTCACGTACTCAGGAGGCTGAGGTGGGAGGTTCACTTGAGCTCGGACATGATTGCGCCACTGTACTTCAGCCTGGGAGACAGAGCAAGACCCTGATTCTATTTTTTTTAATGTAAAAAAAAACACAAACAAACAAACAACAAAAAAACACACTTAAGCTGTTGGAAAACCTAACAATCAGCAGTGGTTTGTTCTTTTTGTTTGTTTAGAGAAAGCATCTCTCTCTGTTGCCCAGGATGAAGTGCAATTGAGACAGGGTAGGGAGGTGACTCAGCGCCTCCTTCTCCTACCCCACCAAGGACCTCTACTGCAGGCTGGTGCAAGGGAGGCCCTGTGGCTGGTGGAGACCCCAACCAAACCATCTGGACCATGCACCATAAATCTTACTCAAGGGGCCATACCTACTGATTATGAGGCCTTGAAGCAGCAGCTCCCCACTATAAATCTTACTCAAGGGAGTTACCCTATCTCCAGCATACACACAAGGCCAGGAGAAAGAACAATCCTTAACCTTAGCTTCATTATAATACTAAAAGTCACACCTAGGGTGGAGATGTTAACATGCTAATTCGACATGCCAAGCATGAAGAAGCATGTTATGAAACTGCACAAGTGCTAAAAGTTCCCTGCCTCTACATACCTAAAAGTCACTCTTTTCCCACGACAGCCTCTTACAAACTGCCTTTCCAACTCCCTCTGGGGAGCCAGCCAGAAAATTGTCTCTCTCTTGGGCTGCCTCCCTTATACCTGGGCATATGCTCCAAGAAAGTCTTATTTAGGAAAACTCCTTTGGCCTCACAATTTCTATTGTATTGAGAGCCGAACAATCCATGGTCAGTAACACAGTGGTGTGATCATAGCTCACTGCAGCCTTGAATTCCTGGGCTCAGGGAATCCTCCTGCCTCAGCCTCCCAAATAGCTAAGATAACAGGTGCATGTCACTATGTCCAGCTAATTTTGTAAAAAACTGTTTGTAGACACAGGCTCTCAGCATGTTGCCCAGGCAAGTCTCCAACTCTAGGCTTCAAGCAATCACCTCACCTCGGCCTCCCAAAGCACTGGGATTACAGGCGTAAGCCACTGTGCCCAGCTGGCTTATTTAACGATAAAAATTCCAAGAGACGCCAGGCATGGTGGCTCACGCCTGTAAATCTCAGTACTTTGGGAGGCCGAGGGGGGCAGATCACCTGAGGTCAGTAGTTCAAGACCAGCCTAGCCAACATGGTGAAACTGTGTCTTTAAAAAAATAAAAAATAATAAATAATAAAAATAATAAAAATTCCAAGAGACAAAAATGCAGGCTAAGGAAACTGGAATTTCCTAACATTTCCGCACTGAAGTTCATATGTTTATATTTTAATTAATTAACTTTAATGAATATGCAGAAAACACTTCTAAAAATAAAGATCATTTCTCTAGTTAGCCAGAATTTGTAGCAAATATTCTGGAGAAGACTCTGCTCAATAATTGCTGCTCAAATTCAGGTAAAAGAAACAGAAACATCTGGATATTGTTGGTCAAGAGGCTCACACCTGTAACCCCAGCACTTTGGGAGGCTGAGGTGGGTGGATTACTTGAGCTCAGGAATTTGAGACCAGCCTGGGAAACATGGTGAAACCCCATCTCTACAAAAAAAATACAAAAATTAGCCACACGTGGCACATGCCTGTAGTCCCAGCTACTCAGGAGGCTGAGCTGTGAGGATTGCTTAAGCCCAGGAGGCGGAGGCTGCAGTAAGCCAAAATCGCGCCACTGCACTCCAGCCTGGATGACAGAGTGAGACCCTGTCTCAAAAAAAAAAAAGCCACCTTTCAGTAAGTCTACTGAAAAACCCACTAGGTTTTAATAACAGTACTATCAAGTACCTGAAAGAGGAATGTTTAAGTACAATTTAACTCTAATTTTTCATCTATGTCATCCTTCAACTATATTCTAACACATAAGTGCATTCATATTTTTAAACTGTTGCTAGAACCATCAATAATAAGATCCATAACTATCAAGAGCTATGGTAAAATAGGCATTTTCAAATAGTACAGGTGGCAATGCATATAGGAAGAATTTTGGAAAGCCAGTTGTCAGTATGTTTCAAAAGCTATTAAAATGTTTACACTTTTTTTACTTGATAATGACATTTCTTAGCCATAAGGAAATAATCTACACAAAACTTTATATATATAAATGGTTATCTAATTATCAGCGTTAAACCTTGTTAATGTTCAACATTTGGCAAAATAGCAACTTATTCTGAACCAAGTTTATTATGAACCAGGCACTGTTCTAAATGCCACAGATACAAGATACAAGGACTACAAGACAGACAGCATCCCTGCTCTCATGGCACTTATATTCTACTGGGCATAAACAGATAAAACAGGCAAGAAAAGTTATATCAGGGAATGACAAATGACATACAGAGAATCTAAGTGGGGTAAAGTGAGAGAAAATGAGGGGTTATCACTTCCAGACTACAGGAAAGGTAAAATTTAAGATGATATCTGAATGGCAAGAAGCCAAACAAGTGAAATCTGAGGTAAGGTTTCCAAATGAAAGAATAGTGAGTGCTAAGGCCCTGAAGAAGCTATAGACCAGGTACATAAGAGGAAGAAAAAAGGCCAGTGTTGCTGGAGCAGAGGAAGAGAGATCATGAAATGAGGTTTAGGTAAAGAAACACATGTTATACTTTGTAAACCAGGGTAAAAGGTTTGGATTTTAACCCAAGTGTTAATGGAAGCTATTGGAGGGTCTTTTAAATGAAAAGATGGGATCTACTTGACATTTTAAAATACTACTCTAGCTTCTGTATGAAAAATAAATTTAGCAGGGTTAGACATGAGATTTGGGAACTACTGCAGTAAGGTAAGAGATTATCATGATGTCCTATTATCCAGAAAATATAAAGAGCTATTAATACCCAACAATAAAGACAAACAACCCAATTAAAAAATAAGCAAAAGATTTAAAAAGACATTTCTCCAAAGAAGATATATAAATGATCAGCAGGCTTATGAAAAGACGCAACATCATTCAGTCATTAGGAAATGCAAATCAATGCCACAATAAAGTGTCATTTCACACCTGCTAGGATGGCTATAATCAGAGACAGTAACAACTGCTGAAGAGAATGTGGAGAAAGAAGAACCCTTATACACTACTGGGAATGTAAAATGGTGCAGCCACTTCAGAAAACAGTTTGAAAGTTCCTCAAAGAGTTAAACATGGAATTGGCCTAAGAGCCTGCAATTATACTCCTAGTTGCATATCCAAGAGAACTGAAAACATGCCCATACAAAATTCTGCACACAAACATTCTTAACAGCATTATTTATCATAACCCAAAGAAGAAACAACCCAAATCCCTTTCTAGATAAACAAATTGTTTTATGTCTATATGATGAAATACTATTCAGCAACAAAAGATATGAAGTACAGGAGATCCAAGATGGCTGACTAGCAACAGCTCAGGAATGTAGCTCCCAGTGAAAGCGCAGAGAACCAGTGGACGCCGCACTTTCCAACGAATTTTTGTTGCTCACAGACCGCGAGATTCCCGGCAGAGAAGCCACACGGGTCGCCAGCGCGACTCTTTTGGCCGGCGCGGCTCTTTTGCCAGCGCCCGGCGCGGCGCTTCCCAGTGCAGAGTATATGGGATGGATGGGCTCGGCTGGTCCCATCCCCACAAGGAAAACAGCAATTGGAAGCGCTGAGGGCTGAGAGTTTCACAGCAAGCACAGCGAACCCGGGAAGGTCCAGCTCTGTGGGGAACCGGCGCCCGCCAAAGGATAACTAAGAAACCGAAAAACTTCATCACCGGGCGGAGAGAGATCCAAAATGGCCGCGTAGCAGCAGCTCGGGATTGTGGCTCGCGGTGAGGGCGCAGAGAGCGAGTGGACGCCGCAGTTGCAGACGAATATTTGATACCCACGGACTGCGAGATTCCCGGCGAGGGAGCCACACGGGTCACCAGCGAGACTCTTTTGGCCGCCGCGGTGCTTCTCGGTGCGGAGTGTGCGGGACTGGATGCCCTTTTAGTCGGGCTCCGCTGGTCCCATCCCCACAAGGAGAACAACAATTGGAAGTGCTGAGGACTGAGAAGCACAGCTGAACCCGGGAAGGCCCAGCTCTGTGGGGAAGGGGCGCCCCCCGAAGGAAAACTAAGAAACAGAAAAAACTTCATCACCAACAAGCCAGACGTCCACTGAGAGACCCAATCTGAAAGTCGGCAATTACAAAGACGACAGGTGGATAAATCCACAAAAATGGGAAGAAACCAGTGCAAAAAGGCTGAGAACACCCGAAATCAGAATGTCTCTCCTCCTACAGGGGATCGCAGCTCCTCATCAGCAAGAGAACAAGGCTTGACGGAGGATGAGTGTGATGAACTCACAGAATCAGGCTTC
>PVKP010019143.1:0-43017 GCA_004027715.1 Plecturocebus donacophilus
GAGCACCCAGATACATAGGGCAAGTTCTTAATGACTTACAAAGAGACTTAGACTCCCACACAATAATAGTGGGAGACTTTAACATTACACTGTCAATATTACACAGATCAACGAGATAGAAAATCAACAAGGATATCCAGGACTTGAACTCAGACCTGGAACAACTAGACTTAACAAATATTTACAGAATTCTCCTCCCTAAATCCACAAAACATACATTTTTCTCAGCATCACATTATACCTATTTTAAAAGTGACCACATAATTGGAAGTAAATCACTCCCCAGCGATTGCATAACATTTCGCAGGTTTAAATAAAATATTGGTTGGCTGCTTATTTGTTATTTTCATCCCCTATTCCTTCCTGTCTCCATTGTTAAGCACAATTATTGGCATAAAAGAGGTTTTTAATACCCATTTTTAGATTGTATTCTAGCCTGGGCAATAAAACAAGAATCTCATTCTCTCTCCTTCTTTCTCTTCCTCTTTCTTTCTCTCTTTCATTCTTTTTTTTCTTTCTTTTGCTGTTTTTCTTTCTCCTTATCTCTCTTTTTCTAAAATCTCTTCCTCTTTCTTTCTCTCTTTTATTCTTTTTTTTCTTTTGCTGTTTCTTTCTTTCTTTCTCCTTTTCTCTCTTTTTCTAAAATCTCTTCCTCTTTCTTTCTCTCTTTCATAAAAAAAAAGAAAGTTTCAATTGGAGTTTACTTGGAACCATGTCAAATGTGTTGACCAACTTAAGGACAGCTGTTGAAATCTTTATGGTATTGAGACTTCCTATCCAAGAACATAGTAGGCTTTTCAATTTCTCCAATACCTTTTTCCTGTCCTGAATTTTCCTGTTATAAACAAGGCTTCAATGTAGGTGTAATTTCTCATATGTGCACATATGCCTATAGGATAAATTCTTTGAATTGTTAGTGATTTAAGTGGTAATTTAAACATACCTTATAAATTTTTGGTTAGCTTCCTAGGGATTTTTTTAAATTATTGCCATTGTAAATAGGGTTATTTCTTCTATTTTTCCTTCTAATTATTGGTTGGTTGTATACATGGAGGCCATTGATTTCTATACATTAAAATTGTAGTCGACTCTTTTACTGAATTTTTTTTTGTTTATAATAGCTTTTCACTTGACTCTTAGTTTTTACATGTGAGCAATCTTATAATTCAAAGAATTATAATTTTATCTTTTGTTCAATTTTTATTCCTTCAGTTTCCTTCTACTGGTTGCTTGATTGGCTAGTACCCCAGAATGAGGTTAAATAATTGAAAGGGGCAGTGGTAGACAGTCTGGACATTTTGTTTCTGACCTACATGAGAATGTTCCTAGTATTTCCTCATTAAGCTGGCTTAGGTCTGAGCAGAGAGAGCAAGTTACTACATTATCTTAAAGAAGTATGCCTCTCTTTCCTTAGGAGTTTATATCAATAATAAACATTGATGAAATACACATCCTGGCTGTGTATCCATTTAGGTGTTTAAAACATCTGATTTGAAGTGAATCTTCATTTGCCAGTTTTGGCGTGTCAAATCTTCCAAGCACATGAAACTCACAATGCCTGTGCCTCCTACTGCCACAGATCGACGAGAATGCCTTGAAGCATTACTCTCTGCTCCCCGCTTGCCTCTCCACCCAGTGGGTGAGAAGCATGCATGTTGCTCAGGGAGAGGGACATTATCACAGGGGAGCAGAGGAAAAAAATGGCTGACTGATGGCCAAGGAAAAGCCCCCAGCATCAATATTGGTAAAGATATTTGGAAGATCATTCTGTAGAAATGATCTTCCATAGATGACCTTTTAATTCTTACTTTCCAGTATTTTTTTAAATGAAGGGAGAATGCAATAACATGTCAAATAATTGCACAATCACTAATGAGCTAAGGTGACACTCTGGCTGAATCGAGTGGTGGCTTGGAACTGCTGGTATGAGCAGTCCCACTATCATTAAATTGCTCAGTCTGGAAGTGTCTTTGGCTTTCTTATTGTCCTCCTGTTACAGGAAAGGAGTCCTGATCCAGATGCCAAGAGAGAGTTCTTAGATCTCACACAAGAAAGAATTCAGGGAGAGTCCATAGATTCAAGTGAAAATAAGTTTTTTAAGAAAGTAAAGGCATAAAGAATGGCTACTCCATGGGTTGAGAAGCGCTGAGTGCTGCTGGTTACCCATTTTATGTTTCTTTCTTGGTGATATGCTAAACGAGGGGTGGATTATTCATGCCTCTGCTTTTTAGACTGTATAGGATAACTTCCTGATGTTGCCATGGATTTTGGTGAACTGTCATGGCGCGGATGGGACTGTAGTAATAAGGACAACCAGAGGTTGCTCTCGTGGCCATTTGGTGTTGGTGGGTTTTACCTGGCTTCTTTACTGCAAGCTGTTTTATCAGCAAAGTCTTTATGACCTGTATTTTGTGCTGACCTCCTATCTCACCCTGTGACTTAGAATGCTTTGACCACCTGGGAGTGCAGCCCAGTAGGTTTCCGCCATGTAGGTTTCCAGCTCCTATTCAAGATGGAGTTGCTCTGGACCACATGCCTTTGACACTCCCTGATCCAACACCAGAAGAGCAGGCCCAGGGAAGGACATGGGGACGGGGGCCACATCCTTCCACACCCTCCACATAGTGCTTTTCTGGTGTTATCAGCTGGCAGGAGCTCATGTGCCCATCTCTTCCTTCTCAACTCTGTGTTGAGTGACGTCACCTTTGGAAACCCACCATATCGGGAAGATTTAACCACAAGAATCAGCAAAATATATCAATTGGTGCTTTTCCCACTTGCCATCCCTAGGTTGAGATGGGTAGTGGGGCAGCATGTGAGTCAAATAGGATTGAGATTTTAAAATGGACAAGACTAAGAGTTAGTAATCTCTCTCTCTCTCTCTCTTTTGAGATAAGGTCTCACTGTGTTGCCCAGGCTGGAGTACAGTTGTACAATCACAGCTCCCTGCAGCCTCAGCCTCCTGACCTCAAGTAATCCTCCTGCCTCTGCCTCCCAAGTAGCTGAGACTATAGGAGTATGCCACCACACCCAAATAATTCTTTTTATTTTTAGTATTGTGTGTGTGTGTGTGTGTGTGTGTGTGTGTGTATAGACATGGGGTCTTGCTATGTTGCCCAGGCTGGTCTTGAACTCTTGGGCTCAAGTGGTCCTCCCACCTTGGTTTCCTAAATTGTTGGGATTATAAGAATGAGCCACTGTGCCCAGCCAGTTATTTAGTATCTAAATAACAGAAAATGTTTTAAAAGCTATTAAATGGGGTTAACGTTTTCTTAAGAAAGCCTGCTACCCAGAGGAAAAGTTGAATTTGTCAGAGCATAATAAATATACTGGAAAAATAATCTGTTTCATGTTTGTCTTTCCTAAATTGAACCTCCTCAATCAAATTGCATACCTCAACGAAACTAAAGATGTTGAAAAGGGCCCTTTTTAATCAAGAGCCGCCGCTACTGAACACACTATGAAGTATCAGGGGTCCCAAAGAATTGTTTTCCAACATGATCCAGTTGGCCTTGAGCCCTTTCTCACCTTTGGATTTGAGCCACTGTAGCCTCTTGACCACAGAGCAGCGCTGATGGCTTAAAGGCCTTGTCTGTCTCCTGCCTGCCCCCAGCTCCTGAGGGGTCCTCACGACGGCCTGGCAGGATGGGCGGGTTAATGCACGGTGGCCAACAGCTCTTACTGCTCTGGAGGTGTAGGGGACCAGAGGGCTTCAGTTTTGGCAGAGCTGGTTCTGGCTTCGGAAGCAGATTCTGTGGAAGTGCAGGAGTCCCCTCCCTCTGGTACTTAGGCCATTTCTAAGGATGAGCAGATGTGCAGAGAATTAGTTCTTTTGCAGAACAAAATCCTTCAAGGAGACTAATTGTTTTTATAATAGGACTTTCACAGGAAGGAGAGAGAAAAAAAACTCTCTCATAAAAGCGAATGGATTCTTTGCTTGGAATGCACATCTTCTGCCCAGCAGGTACTGAAATGCAGATGGTGCTTTTACATTTTCAACTGAGGATTTAATGAGAAAGGAAGGGGTCTAGCTGTCAAACACTGGCAAGGCATTTTCTCTTTTCTTTGAGATTCACTTGGGGAAGTGGGGATGTCTATTTAAAATGAAAGGCAAAAGATTCCAGATTCAGATGGAATTCAAATCAAGAATTTAAAAAAGGGGGTACCTCCACACTCATTCCTAGGCTGACAATATTTTAAGAACCAAGCCTGTTGCCCACCAGGTGCCAATCTGAAGTGATTTTAGGAACATCAAGATGTTTTCCACACCAGTTAGGACTGAGCTTGGATAAAACAAAAACCAAACCACAGTAGCATAACGCAAAAGAGATCTGGTTTTTGAATGTAACAAAAAGTCTGGTGCAGACAGTTGAAGGGCTGGTGTGGTGTTCAAGGAAGCCACTGTGGGCCAGCTCCTCTCTGGCTTCCAGCTACTTTTTCCTTAGTGGGGGTGCCTCTGCGTGGGGTGGCAGGATGGCTTCTCCTCCTCTGGGCATTGCACCTGAATTGCAGGCAGGAAAAAGGGCACTAGGCAAAGTGCCCAAATGACGAGCCACAATGCATCAATCCCATTCCTTGGTGTTTACCCATATGAAATGAAGACTTTTGTCCACACAGACAGCGACAGATACTTATAGCAGCTTAATTCATAATTGCTGATATGGTTTGGCTGTGCCCCCACCCAAATCGCACCTTGAATTGTAATAATCCCCAATGTCAAAGGCAGGGCCAGGTGGAGATAATTGAATCATGAGGGCAGTTTTCCCCGTACTGTTCTCGTGGTAGTGAATAACTCTCACGAGATCAGATGGTTTTATAAAGGGCGGGTCCCCTGCACAAGTTCTCTTGCCTGCTGCTGTGTAAGAGGTGACTGTTCCTCCTTTGCCTTCTTGGCCGTGATTGTGAAGCCTCCTCAGCAACATGGAACCGTGAGTCCATTAAATCCCTTTCCTTGATAAATTACCCAGTCTTGGGTATGTCTTTATTAGCAGCGTGAGAACAGACTAATACAATCGCCAAAACTTGGAAGCAACCTAGATGTCTGTCAGTAAGTGAATGGATAAACTGTGGTACAACCAGATTGTGGAATATTATTCAGTGCTAAAAAGGAATGAGATGTTAAGTCATGAAAAGGTGAAGGAAACTTAAGTGCATATTGCTATGTGGAGGAAACTGATATGAAAAGTTATGATTCCAGTTATACAGTGACATTCTGGAAAAGGAAAAACTGTGGAGTCAGTAGAAACGTCAGTGATTACCAGGAGTTGGGGGAGACAGCGATGAATAAATAAACAGAACACAAGATTTTTCAGGCAGTGATATGGTTGGATGTTTGTTTCCTCTAAACCTCATGTTGAAATGTGATTCCTAGTGTCAGAGGTGAGGTCTGATGGGAGTTGATTGGATCATGGGCGTGCATCCCTCATGAATGGTCTAGTAGTACTCCCTCGGTGATAAGTGAGTTTTTGCTCAGTTTACAGAGACCTAGTTGTTTAAAGGAGCCTGGGACCTCCCCCTTCTCTCCCTCTTGCTCCTTCTCGCTGTGTGACTCACTTGCTCCCTTTCATTGTCCATCATGAGTGGAAGTTTCCTGAGGCCCTCACCAGAAACAGAGGCCAGCTCCCTGCTTCCTGTACAGCCTGCCTGTACAGGAACTATGAGCCAAAGTAAACCTCTTTATAAATTACCCAGCTTCAGGTATTCCTTTATAGCAGGGAAAGCAGAGGAACATAGGCAGTGAAACTCTCCCATAAGATACTACAGTGGAGGGTATGTGTTGTCATATATTTGTCCAAGCCCATGGAAAATGCAACACCGTGCATGAACTCTAATGTAAACACTGTGGAATCTGGGTGATAATGACGTGTCCATGTAGGTTCATTGATTGTGATAGATGTTCCACTGCAGTAGGACTGCTGATGGTGGGAGAGCTTGTATGTGTGTGGGCACAGGGGGTATAACGGAAGTCTCTGTACCTTCTGCTAAATTTTGCTGGGAATCTAAAACTGCTCTAATAAAATCTATTAAGGAAAGTGATAGGCCAGTTGAGTCTGCCCCTTTTCATCAACAAAATAATAGCTTCCATAGAAATCTCTCCCAGTAGACTTTTGCTTATACCCCAAAAGCCCAAAGTGGGTCACCTGACCACCTGGGCTGCAAGGGAGTAGCTGTTTTTAAACAGCACATTGCTGTTTCCCTCCCACCAAAATTGGAATACTGTCAATAGTGAAGCAAGGAAGACTGGGTGATGGGCGGGCAGTGTGAAGTGTTCACCACAGCTTTTCCTCCCACCAACTAGCAAATATTTGTTTCACTAGATGCCTGATACCCACAAATAGGTCAATTAGTACTAACTTATCCCTTTTACTTAGAGTATTGTTTTCTATTAAATTGCAGTATCTCTGGGAAGGTAGCCTATAAGCATTGTCGGTCATTTTTTTTTTTTTTTTTGAGATGGAGTTTCACTCTGTTGTCCCAGCTGGAGTGCATTGGCATGATCTCGGCTCACTGCAACCTCAATCTCCCAGGTTTAAGCAATTCTTGTGCCTCAGCCTCCTGCGTAGCTGGGTTTACAAATGTGTGCCACCACACCTGACTAAGTTTTGCATATTTAGTCGAGATGGGGTTTCACCACGTTGGCCAGCCTGATCTCAAACTCCTAACCTCAGGTGATCTGCCCACCTTGGCCTCCCAAAGTGCTGGGATTACAGGTGTGAGCCACCGTGGCATTGTTGGTCATTTTTATACCTCAGGATGAGTGAGCTTTTCATATTTTCAGAGATCAGTTTTTCTCCAGGTCCAATTGCCTGGAAGCCCCCCACCTGGGTGTCCGGGACCCTGGAGCCTCTCTGTGGCTATAGGAGGTGCTGCTTCATGGTCAGGGTCTACAAAGCCAAGTCCAATGTCACTCTTCCCTAGGCAGGCACGGGAGCCAGCTCACAACATGCCTCTGTGGAGGACATTTGTTATGAATGTGGCTACCAGGATTCTTAACCTTTTCCCACAGTATCTATCCTGCTTCCCGATGGGAGAAGGCAGAACTCGTTTCCTCAGGCTTCCCTGGGAGTTTGGAACATGGGCTTTGACAAAGGCACCCACAAAGAAGTGTTCCTATACAGAGCAAGGGGTGGAAGGACCACGGCACCTTCCAGACTCCACTTTCTGGACTGCACGGTTGTCTCTCAGCAACAGCAACAGAGGCTTGGGGTCTGGGCATGGGTCCTGGATGCATAGCCTCCAAACTGACTCTTTGGCTCTTCCAGGGATTCAAATGCTAACCGCTTAAAAAAAAAAAAAAAGTAAAAAAAAAAATTCTTGCTGCTTAGACAGCTACTGGGGTCCTGTTTATAATTCATAAGTCTGCCTGGCACAGTCTTACAACCTGTCCTCCTTATGCCACTGTCCAATACGCACACCCCTTTGGGCTCCTGTCAACCCCCATGTGCTCATGGTCACAACTCTCTGTGTGTTCTCTCCCCATCCCCCAGCCTCACCCTCCCCTTGTTGATCCCTAAAGAAACACTGCTCCATGGTAAGTACATTCCTGCACACTCGGGCCCTCTAGCATACGGCTGGAGTGGAACCCTAGACCCTGCCCTGGGGGTGTGATCCTTCTTGACCCCACATAACCCGAGCCAGGCAAGGGGAGGGCCACGATCTCCATCCCTGTTTCTTCTGCTTTGTAGATGGGGTCTGTGCCTTTCAGGGACAAAGCATCAGGTCCTATGTCTTCATCACTTCTGATGCCCCAGCTCACTGAGGTGGCACATGGCTCTGAACTGCAGTTTTCTCTCTTCTCTGACTGTTCACTTGGCCCTCATAAGGGCTTCTTGGGTGGGTGACCACTTACTTTACACAGTCAGATTCCATTCCTCCAATGACTGGGTCTCAGACCATATTTCCTCCTACGTGGAATCCTTGAGTCTAGTACCATGTTCTGTGCATGGTAGGCCCTCAAGATATGCTTGATCTTACTATTTTTAGTGTGTCAAAATTTGTTCAACCTCTCCTTTTTCTTTCATGGCTTCCGTATTGCAAGTCTCATCTTCCTGAGATAAATGCTCCCAAACTACATCTCCTAGAATCCCTTGCAACTGGATGCAGCCATGTGATTTAGTCAGAAGCACACATGCAAGATAGGAATGGAAACTGAACAATGGCAAGCAATGCAGGGAAACTGACCTCCTGGTAAATAAATGTGGTGGTAGAGGCTTCTGGCTTTTCTGGGGCAGTTTAGTGGGGAATCTGATGCCCAGTTCCAGGCATGATCAGGGCCCATGGTAGGTCACAGCAGCAGTGGCTTTTCTGCCAGAAACATTCCAAAGAGCAGTTTGGTCTCCTTCCTTCCTTATTCCTGCAGTGTGGCATTCAAGCTGGGTCTCTGCCCCTTCACAGACTCTGGGATCTGTCTGGCACCCTTTCACCAATTTCTTTTTACATTCAACCGGGACACTGGATTCTGTAGTTTACAGCTAAGAACTACTTCAAACCAAGTGGTGGGCAGACAGGACCGTGTCATGATTTAGAGCATGGTTTTTGCAATCTGACAGATCTGGGTGTGAAACTTGACTCAGCTAGTAATTAGCTGCATACCCCTGGACATCTTATTTAATCTCACCACGGCTCTCTTCTCTCATCGATAAAATACGTAACTAAAACTTATCACACTGGGTTGTTCTGAGGATTCAAAAGAGAATGTAAAGTATTTAGCACAATGCTTGGCATATGGCTGACACTCAGTGAATGAAAGTATAGCTATTCCAGTGAGGTGTGCATACATTCTCTCTTCAAATTTATTATTTTAGCATTTTTCTGTGATAAAGATACAAAGTGAAGGATTAGAAACAGCTGGAGGTAAAATCTCTTCTTTCTGTCTCTTGTAGTGGTGGTTTTCTTACTTGTCCTGCTCCATGGGACATCTGGAATCCTTTGGAAGCCAACAATGGGGTGGGGCCAACCAGTGTCTTTCTAGAATATGGGGTTGGTCTTTCTGCACTGGGCATGGGTTTTGTCACTGGCTCTGCTAAGGCTAATGCTATCATGATCCTGCAGATAGTAATAGGGATGGATCAGGAGTAGAAGACTACAAATATTAGTATCAGGCATGACTTCAGCAAAGCTTTTGCAAATATATAATTTTATTTTTATAAGAATAGCTTCTATTAATGCATATGTCTCTGCTCCTTCATCACACACTTTTCCTCAGCATTTAAATCTTTCATCCTGGCCTTCCTCCCCATTTGGTGAAAATATCCTCCTGGATTATTTCTGGTTCAGCTGTTTAGAGCATGCTGGTTCCCGGGCCCCTGCTAGAGATCTGTGGTAGGGAGTGAGCTGCCAAATGCATGGGAGACATTTGCAATTTAGCAGGCCTGTCTCAACTACGGTGCCATCTTTCTGCTGTCTAGAGGTGCTGCATTGCAAAGAGGGACTTAGACAGTGTAATTAAATTAACAGACAGAAATCCAGTTGGGCAGGGCAGCTGCTTTGAAGACCCTATGTTGCTTATAGCAAATGAAATGCTCAG
Organism: Plecturocebus donacophilus; assembly: GCA_004027715.1. Classification (NCBI taxonomy): domain Eukaryota; kingdom Metazoa; phylum Chordata; class Mammalia; order Primates; family Pitheciidae; genus Plecturocebus; species Plecturocebus donacophilus. The sequence continues at coordinate 9,527 of PVKP010019143.1, forward strand.
ATTCCCAAAGTGATTGTACTTAGATGGGGAAAAGCTGGGCAAACTCATGACTCGAGGGACTCTGTGACAAGTGCTGACCTGTGCAAAGGGGCCTCTGTGCAAGACTGAAGTCCACGTGTGGGACCAGGGGACTCATCTGGCTTCATGTTCCTGATACTACATCCTCATGGCTTTGTTTCTTCTGATGATGGCGGGACTCAGCTGCATCCTTCCTTCCCTCCGCTCCACTCCTACCCTTCACCCCTCCCTAGTTCCAGATGAATGTTATAACTTGCCAAATAGAGCAAACTGATATGAAATTTGTTTTGAGAATTGATGACATTCTTCAGCTGAGTTAGAAATGTCACAGATCTGATTTGATCAACTGTCTCATCTTGGCTACATTACTATTCCTTTCTGTGCTGGATTATCCTTATTTGTGAGGAGAATTATAAAATCCTTATCTTTGGTGTCCCCCATGGGTTAGTGTGGAGATATAAATCCTCTCCCCTTTGATCCAAAGTGGGTATGGAGTGTTTGAATGGTGCTAAAGGCAGAGTATTGAGTCAAGACCTCTCAGAAATGCAGGGGAACCCCACCAAGCCTTCACCCCCACTCTCTGGGACCACAGTGGTGAGGAGGAGCAGAGAGGGATGTGTCTTGTCTCTCTGGTTCCTCTGGGGGACCATTTGGTTTCTCCCATCCTTCTATCTGTCCTTCTTACCCTCTACTTATTTCCCTCTCCTCTTTCTGCTGCAAACATCAAAGTGGTGGAAGAATTCAGCTCTTGATTGGGAGTGATGCGAAGCTAGAGGCTCATTCTCATTTCTTCTTCCTCTCACCCCAAACCAGGGAGATGAAGAGCCCCCCAGAGTTCCCTTGCCCTGGCACCCCTGGATGCAGAGGGAAGAAGCTGGTGTCCCTGTCAAACCACAAGTGTGACAAGGACCTTCCAATGAGACTGTGTGGCCCTAAGTGCGCTAATTGACAATGGATGGGGCCTGAAATTGTTTGTATGACTTTTATAAAGCAGATCTTTCATATGTCATGCCTGGATACTCCTGCCTGCTTTTCAGAAGCAGACTTCAGACTCAAACTCAGCACATTTCTGCTTCAGGCAGGCTTTCCTATTGAAAAAAGACAATCCACAGCTAGTCTCGCTAATGTGTTAAGTCATAAGGATAGAGTCTTGCTAAATCTGTTTGGGACTTCTGAAACCTGTGTCCCCAGTGACTACAGGCTATTCCTGCCAGATCTTTACCATCAGATTCAACTGCCATCTCTGAGAGGAACAGGATTGTGACTTCAGCTTAAAGTTAAATATGTGAATACATAAGACATTACGATTTTATTAACAAAATAATAAAATAGGTTTACCACATGTGCTGGTTTTATTATTCTTGTTTTAGGGGAGCTTGACTTAAGAAATATTTCTGCTTGGAAGAACTTTCTCACAGCTTATTCTAACAATTTTATCCCCTTCAAAACCTAGCTCAGTTGTTACTTGCCTTTGCAGAATTGAGTCTTCACTTCTCTAAGCATAAAGTGCTCACATCATTTGCCACACATCTCACTCTTTTTGTTTTTTTTGAGATGGAGTTTCACTCTTGTTGCCCAGGCTGGAGTGCAGTGGTGCAATCTTGGCTCACCGCAACCTCCGCCTCCCAGGTTCAAGTGATTCTCCTGCCTCAGCCTCTGGAGTAGCTGGGATTACAGGCATGCACCACCACACTCGGATAATTTTGTGCTTTTAGTAAAGACAGGGTTTTTCCATGTTGGTCAGACTGGTCTTGAACTCCTGACCTCAGGTGATCTACCCGCCTCGGCCTCCCAAAGTGCTGGGATTAAGGCATGAGCCACCATGCCTGGCTATCACACACCTCATTCTTCTAAGTTTTACTTCACCTGCTACATCCTAAACTCCTTAGGGGAAAGTTTGTTATGTACAACTCACACGGTCTGATGCAATTTACAATACTATGTTTATTTAAAAGAATGAATGGATAGATGATGACAGTCTACTACTGGCTAGTTGTGTGATCCTGGACAATTTCTTATCCCCTCTGTCTGTTTCCTCATGTGTAAATGGTTTTACAACCTCCTACATTTAAGATAGAATGAGGTCATGTATATACAGTACTTAGCAAAAGGCCTGGCACACTGAGTTCTTAATACATGTCAGCTGTTTATTCTATCATTATTAACATGGCATGCATTTTTCAGCAGGTACATTGAGGTAGAGTGGTTTCTTTGCTGACCAAGGGCACAGTGGTAAATGATGAATAGATATGATCAACAGTATCCCATAAAAGCAAAGTAACAGCTATAAAGTGAGAGTAATTTCAACTGGTAAAATAATGCTTCAAGTCTATACACAATAACAGGCAGTTTCCAGAAGGGTCCCATGTACTCTACATTCAGCACATAAAAATACAACTCAACCTTATCATAAATTTGATCTATAACCCAGATAACTGTGTCCACTCTCAAGTGAACTCATATTGTGCTGGTCTCCCTGTGACACAGTGTGACTTTGGTGGGTATTTTTGGTACTCTGCTGTTTTACAAGGACTCTCCAAGGAAGGTTAAATTGACGCCCATTTCTCTCTGTATTCATTTTCCCATAGCAAGCAGAGGGTTTTGCAATCACTCTGTGACCTTCGGGCCAACACCTAAAGTAGATTTGGTCAATATCTATTGATGAGGATGGGAGGCAGTTTCTCTCACTGGAGAGTCTTTTTGCCAAGTGAGAGCTGGATGCAGCATTTCTCACTTTCGTGGTCTCCAACTTTTCCAGTTTCACCAAAGCTACTCTATATCCCTCTCTTCTGGCATCCTGCACTGATGTCCCCAGTCCAAGCACAAACAAGTGCCTCTGTCAGGAAGCTTGCCCTAGTGTCCATTAAGAGCTCCTTGCCTCCCCGCCTGCAGGATTATTCTTATTTGCACTACTGCAATTACCTTATTGGAGGGCAGGTGTAGGTTTAAAGGTTTGTTTCTACCAGTAGAGTATAAAAAGGCATGGATCTGCTTTTGATAATTTTTCCATTTCTATGATGTATCAGGAGGATTTGGCAGCAGAGGGACAGACAGCTATGAGGCCTCTTTGAGGCTGCTGGGGCACAGAGCCTGTCACACGCAGGACAGGGGTTCTACTCCAGTGGCCCTAATGGCTGAGATGAGGGAGCAACCAGCCCCTTCCTTGATTTCCCAGGACCATATAAGCCCATGTTATTATGTCATCCCTGGAGACAGCACAGGAGCCCCAAAGAGGGCTGGGATCAAATACATCAAGGGAATGGTAGTTGGTGCTATGGGAGGTAACATTTGATCTGTGTGTGTGTGTGTGTGTGTGTGTGTGTGTGTGTGTGTATTCCTGTAGAAAAAAGGAATCTGTTATAATATCCTAGAGTTGTGGTCTAAAGTTATAAAAACAGCTGATCAATGCTTATCATACATGTAAGCATTGATTCATTTCATTCATCCCTTCAACAAATATCTATGAAGCACCTTCAAATGTTTGGCCCTGAAAGACAATGGTATATAAGTTAGAGGCAATCTGTGCTGTCATGAAAAGTATTGTAGTCAGGGTGTCCAATAAAAAATAATGCAAGATACAAATATATACATTTATAGATTATAATCAATATCACAAAAGATAAAAGACCAGAGGCTGAGATGGCGAAGAAGAAGAATGGAGGGAAGGGGCCGGGCATGGTGGCTCATGGCTGTAATCCTAGCACTTTGGGAGGCCAACGTGGGCAGATTGCCTGAGCTCAGCAGTTTGAGCTCAGGAGCCTGGGGAAGATGGTAAAACCCCTTCATAAAAATATGAAAAATTAACCGGGCATTGTGGAGCATGCCTTTAATCCTAGCTACTGCAGAGGCTGAGACACCAGAATCGCTTGAACCTGGGAGGCAGAGGTTGCAGTGAATCAAGATTGTTCCACTGCACGACAGAGTGAGACTGTTTCAAAAAATAAATAAACAGAATGGAGGGAGGGGATGCTTGTGGGTAGACAGATGAATAGGTATGCAGATATGAATAGATGGTCGATGAAGGTCTTTTAGAAGAGATAGCACTGAAGCAGAGACAGGAAGAATAGGTGGCTATGGGCAAAGAAGGGAGAAGAGCATCCCTGCCTGAGGGAACTGCGTGAACAAAGGTCTTGGCAGAGTGTTTGATGAGATGCAAGGAGTTTGGTGAGATGGGGAGATAGAAAACAAAGCGAGGGGCGGGAGACAAGGCTGGGTGGACACGGAAGGGCTGGGCCACGCAGGGCTTTGTGACCTCTGCATAGACATTAGTATTTTTAGTTCAAGGCCAATGGTAAGCCGCTGAAGGACTTTAAGCAGGATAGCGACATGATCCAATTCAGATTCTGTCACCTTCTCACCTCCCTTCGTTTCGTTACTTACATGTTCTCCTACTGGGCTGTGGCTGCCTGGCGAGCCCCTGCACTGGCTTGTAGGGAGGCTCTTCACTGAATACTTTCAGGTGGCCTCAGGGTGCCCCTTGCCCTGGGACAGATCGGAGCATGCCCATCTCCCTGAGGTCTGACCAGCCTTCAAGGAAGGTGGCCTCAAAACAGTGGTTGTACTGCGAGGAAAGGCCAGTGCTTTGAGCACAGAGGCAGCAGCACGCCTTGAACCTGGCGGGCCACCACCTTCCTCCTCAGTTAGCCTTTGGCTCCCACATGCTGGGCACTGGGCTGCACTTCCCAAGAAACCTGGTGTGGGAGAGTCTGCTGCTTTTCCATTTGATTTTAAAAATAAGTAAACAATTGCACGGCGAGTACACGGAGAATGCAAAGCAATGAACAAAGTCTGGAACTGCAGCTCCAGGGAGTGGTGGCCACTCTCAAAGAGACTCTCGGTGCACAGCCCCAGCTCCCCTCCCGGAGGACCCCATTTGCTGGTTTATGTTATACATGTGGCTTTAGAGGTACAGAAGGCCGATCCTGAGAAAAAACTAAAAAGTGACAATGAAAATGATTTCCAGTCTGAGGCAAAGAAACAGGTCAAATACCTACACTCCTGGCCCTACCTTGAAATGCTGTAACTCTCACCTTCAAACATAGAAGCAGTCAAGCATTCTAATGCTCCTTTTCAAACCTGTGGCTCCAAGCCAGTTGGGTTTGGAATCTACTCAGTTTGTGTTTTTGCCAAGAGTTTTGTGGGTAAAAAGTTTAAAAATAGCTATGTACACGTAGGACGTCTGTAGGGGAATGAGGGTAAATTCTAGTTTGGGAAAAGGTTCTGTGAGCAGATGCCCTCAGTGTTTCAGCTCAATGTTAGCAAAGGCAAAAACATCTCAGAGGTCAAAGTAGCAACCTTGTCCTGCCCTTGGTCCGGACCAAGGTGCAACCGGATCCACACGTGGGTGTGGATAGAGTGACTCAGAAATACATCATGAGGGCATTTAGAGGCCCGGAAAAAAATAATGAAAATTTTAAAAGAGGTGAGGGAGGAAGAGGGAGAGAAAATTCCATATGGATAGACTTGAAAAGGCAGGACTCTTCAGCCTGGAAGGATGAAGACAAATTGGAGCAAAACCAGAACACAAAGTAAGTGGCTGAGGTTAAGGTAGACACAAACAGGCTCAGTAATGGCCTTATGTGGTTTCCTCTGTGCACACAATTCCTCCCTCTTGACCCTCTAGGACATTTAAATTTAAATATCAAGCCTGATCAGGGCAGGGGCCTTGACATGGGAATGTGATAACAGGGTATGTCATGAAAAACACATCTGCTAGGCAACAGAGAGGCTGTCCTGTGCACATAAAGCACTCACACAGGCATTCCTTCAAATCTTATTTATCCAGGTCCTATTTTGGACCGAGGACTAGTTTATAATTGGCCTGGGTAGATAAGCCGTATGCCTAAATCACTACAAGTCTAAATAACCTGTGATTTGTCCTGAGTCAAGGACAACCTCATGAATTTTAGCAGGAGGACGTGTGCTCTGGCAGGGATAGCTGGGCAGGCTTTCTGAAAGAGGCCGTGTTTGCACTGGGCTTTGGTGGGCAGGAGGAGTTTGATGGGTAGAGAGGGTGAGTTACAGGAATAACCTGAGCTTTGGCCTGAGGGTGGGAGAGCACAAGGTATGTTTGGTGGAGAGTTAAGAGCCCATTTGGCTGGAGCTTGGAATAATGAGTGCTGAGACAGCAAAGGTGATGGGGCCAGGCAGCGAAGGCCTTGAGAGTGTGTCTGGGAAAAGGGCTCTTTTACTTGGCAAGAGGGAGGCATGGGACGGTCTTGAGCATGAGGATATGCAAATAACTTTTAAAAAATAATTGGTAGTTGTGTGTAGTTGGACAAATGCCCTCTGTGTTTGGGCTCAATGTTAGCAAAGTAGATTGATGTTGGGGCCAGGAGACAGTTGGGAGTCTATGGCCATAACCTTGGAAAGTGCCCACCTCAGCTTCCCAAAGTGTTGGGATTTCAGGTGTGAGCCACCATGCCCGGCCAACATTTTCTTTGTTTTATAGGTTTCAGGCACAGAACTGTGTATAGAATAATAGAAAAATTGATCCCACTACTAATCATGACAATGGGTACAGGGCATAACTCTCAAGCAACAAAATCAAGGGTGCAAAAATACTTCTGCATTTTCTTTAAACCAAATTAATTCTGACTTGAAGCTATCATCCTGTGTGTCACTGAAAAATTCCATTGTAATCATATAGGGGATGCTCCTCTGAATATGGATGCAGCAGACTCTGGAAGGATTATGTGGTGGGGGTGATGGGGATGGGCCTCTGGTCTCTTCTGGTGCTACTGCCGACATCCTTACCGTCCCAGCCCACAGTGGACGGTACCACAAAGACCAATACATCAAGATGTGGAGTATTAGAGGGTCCTCCCTTTACAGAGGGGGAGACTGAGTCACAGAAGCTTAAGGAACTTGTTCAGGTTAAGGATTAGAAGACCCTTGCTCTAACCACTAGTTTATCGCACCTGTGTAACTAGGGTGGGAGGGGAAGGAAGGAGCAGAAACACACAACACACAAAACCTGGAGAGGACAAAGAAGCTGGAGGGGACAGACGTGTTGTGAAGGTGCAGAATGCTTAACAGCGGCTGGGTTTCTCCAGGTTTTCATGTTTGTTTTAGACAGGGTTTCACTCTGTCATCCAGGCTGGAGTGTGGTACCATCATAGCTCACTGGAGCTTCAAACTCCTGGGCTCAAGTTCTCCACCTACCTCAGTCTCTCAAGTCGCTGGGACTACAGCTGTGCATCGCAACGACTGGCCAGTTTTAAAATATTTTTTTGTAGAGATGGCTCTCACTTTGTTGCCCAGGCTGGTCTCAAGCTCCTCCCACCTCAGCCTCCCTAAGTGCTGGGATTACAGACATGAGCCACATTGCCCTGTCCATTTTTATTATCTTTACCTTTTAATTATAAAATTAATAAATGTTTATCATATAAAATGTCAAATTCAAAAAGGAAAATGAAAAAGAAGAGATACTATCCATGCTTCTACCACCCAGAAGCAAAAGCGATCCTCCATTGATGCGCTTCTTTACAATCTTTTTTTTTCTACGGTATCTTACATGGTCAAGGGTATTTTATTAAATTTAACATTCTATCCTGATGTTTTAAAGCTTAAAGTTATGTCAAGCCTTCGCCTTATTATTCAACATGCTTTGAAGCATTATTTGTCATGGTTGTATAATATGGCATTGGTTGGGCACCTCACTTACTTTTCTTTCTTATGAATGTCCTGCACATTCAGGTTGTTCCCCGGTGGCTTGCTATTATAAATTGTACCGTGACAAACAAGTGTGCAAGGAATTACTTCTGTTTTGGATAATTTCCTTGGGATAATCTCCCAGAAACGGAATTACCAGACATAACATTTTGTTTTGTTTTGTTTTTTGAGATAGGGTTTCACTCTGTTGCCCAGGCTGGAGTACAGTGGCAAGATCAAGGCTTACTGCAGCCTGGACTTCCTGGGGTAGCCTCCCAGGTAGTTGGGACCACAGGCATGCACCACCACACCTGGCTTTTTTTTTTTTTTTTAATTTTTAGTAGAGATGAGGTCTCACCATGTTGCCCAGGCTGGTCTCAAACTCCTGGGTTCAAGCCCTGGGCTTGCCTCGGCCTCCTGAAATGCTGGGATTATAGGCGTGCACCACCATGCCTGATCTGACATAAGCATTTTTTAAGGCTGCTGATATATCTATTGCTACATTTCTTTCCCGTGCTAGAAACCATGAATAAACATCAGTGAAGCATTATCTTCAAAACTTTTGCTAATCTGAAAAGTGGAAATGACAGCTCATTGTGGCAGTCTTTGCCTCTGGATCTCATTTATTCCTCAGAATGATCCTATGAAGAAGGCTTCATTTCTTAAAATGTTATTATCAATAATCTCTTTTTTTAGTATTTTATTTTTAAATTGACAAATAATTGTACATATCATAGGGTACGCAGTAATGTTTGGATCGCTATATTTTATAGTGATCAGAGTAATTAACATATCCATCATCTCAAACATTTATCATTTCTTTGGGAAACATTCAATATCCCTCTCCTAGTGATTTGAAACTACATAATAAGTACATTATTGTTACCTAGAGTCATCCTGCAGTGATACAGGACACTACAACTTACTCCTTCTGTCTAGCTGTAATTCTGTGTCCTTTAACAAATCTTTCCCCATCCCTCCCTTCCTCCAACCCTTCTTAGCCTCTAGTATGCTCTTTTTTACTTTTTACTTCTATGAGCTCAAAAATAACGTTAATGAATGAGGTCTTGGGAACCCTCTTAAGTTTTGCCCGTGAGGCAAGTACCTCACTTACCTCACCCTACTCCTCCTACTTTGCAAATGAGGAACCCAAGAATGAGAAACGGAATAGCTTAAGGTCACACAGCTAGCAAGTCTCGGTGGGATTCAAGGTCCGACACACGTGACTCCAAAGCCCTGCTTCTCTCCACTGGGCGGTCTCGGTGCTTCACCCTTCGTTTTTCAATGTGAATGATGAGGAGAGAGAAGAAATCATGAACAGATCTGAGAAATGGAGGAGGAGCCGCCGGTCTTTATTGGTATATAAGTGTGCGTGGTGGTTTGGCGTGGATTTGGCAGCACGGGAAAACCCCAAGTCATGGGTATATTGCAGGAAGCCAAAAATTCAGGTCTAGCACCCAGGAAAGTGTGGCTGAATGTGTAAGAGGCCAGGCCCATGCAAGTCAGGAAAGGAGAGCCAGTGTCCGCCAAATGGAAAGCTCCAGTGTTGGCTGAATTTGAAAGCAAAGGCCAGGTTAGACCCAGAACAGAATGTGACCATGCAGAGTTCCCTGGAAGGGCCACACGTGATCGGGTCACAATCCCGAGCCTGCTGCCAGATGCCCAGGGTCATTGCAGGAGCGCAGAACCAGCTTGGGTGATGAACACAGGCCCGGACGGCTACGGAGCTTTATAGTCAAGGAGAATTTCAGAGGCCCTGGCATAAGGTGATTTAGCTTGCATTGGGCACAGAGGCTCATTTTGCAGGAAGTGCAACATAACTCTTGGAGTAGAAATAGGTTGAGGACTCTCCCGCTGCGGCTCAGTTTCCTCTGTTCTGACAGGCTGCATTTCTAGTCTTCAGGCCACTGCCAAGAGCTACGCCCCCGGCAGTAGATCCAGCCTACTCTTTAGTCTTCTCTTGCTTCTTACCTCATTAGGATCTGACACATCTTTTGTGATGAGGAACCCTGGGGAGGTAATAGACGCTTCTGGCCTTGGTTGAATAGGGGCAAGGTTAGCTTCGAAAAGAGGAGCAACCTTATCATCAGCCCTTCTGTTTCTAAGCTCTGCAGATATGGCCTCAAAAGCCCTGGAGAAGCCCAGCCCTCCAGGCTTTCTGCTGAGAGAGAAATTTCCACCATGCTGCACAGTGCAGCTGGAGGATGTCTAGGGAGCCTCGCACACAAGCTGTGGGTGTACCGTCTCTCCAGGTGTTGCCTATTCCATCCCCCAAGCAGGAAAGCCTTGGACCAAATTAGTAACCCTACAGAGGAAATCCCTAATGAAGATCCCCTGGTGAGAAAGAGATTTTCGAAATCTGTACTAAGAAAAACGGTTTCTTCTGTGGAACTGTGTTGAGGCAACTTAAATTCCAATGAAATAAGACAGTGTTTCTAGATTCTTTCATCGTAAATGAGAACTAGACAACTACTCATCTTTCCCTTTTCGCTCTGGCTTCCAGGAAATTCAGCACTTATAGCAGTTACATTTTCTTTATGGTGGACATATTTGTAGGCTCCTTTTTCGGGGGCTGGCTTTTCTATTTGCATTGCCTTGTTTCATTTGTAACTTAAATTGTCTCAGTCCTCTGTAGACATAAACAGCACAGAAAATTAAATGCATCATAATAAAGTGAAGTGCTGCCCTCCCGTTCATTCAGGTGGAGGCTGTTTCAATAAAAAGGGCACTCACTGACCCTCCTGGGCACAGCGGCCGCCAGGTGGCACCAAAGCTTCCCCACAGCCATCTTCAGGGATGTGATTTGGCCTGAAAGCATTTTTTGTTCAATGGGCAATTTCTTGGGCTGTGCCACACATATTTAGAGTGACACCAATCCAAAATGCTCTGGGTTTAGTTTTAGGGACTGGGCAAGGCTGACCTAAGGGAGCCAGGCAGCCTCTTTCAGGTGCTCAACTGATAAGATTAATATTTCAAATGTCTCAAATGGAATGGGACCACTCCCAGCCAGAGCACAGCAGTGGGGTATGGTGAACCAGCTCCATTTTTCTTTTCTTTTCTTTTTCTTTCTTTTCTCTTTTTTTTTCTTGCTTCCTTTTTTGACAGTCTTGATTTCTCACCCAGGCTGAGTGCAGTGGCATGATCTTAACTCCCTGCAACCTCCGCCTCCCAGGTTCAAGCGATTCTCCTGCCTCAGCCTCCCAAGTAGCTGGGACTACAGGCGTGCACCACCACACCCAGCTAATTTCTGTATTTTTAGTTGAGACGGGGTTTCATGATGTTAGCCAGGCTGGGCTTGAACTCCTGACCTCAAGTGATTCACCCACTTCGGCCTCCCAAAGTGTTGGGATTACAGGTGTGAGCCACTCTGCGTGGCTCATGGCTCCATTTTTCTATGCTGCCACCACAGATAACAGGAGGCAACACCCTCATCACAAACAGAGTTTGCTGAGGTTGTCAGTGGGGCCCAGAAGGAGTCTTTTTGCTTTCACCATGTGTTCTAGTGACTTCAGTCTGAAATGAGTATCCTGCTCCTCACAGTGGGTGCATCACTGGACACCAGTCCTCACCCCTCTTAAGATGGAAATGGTTAAAAAGAACCAAGCTTGCTGACATTACCATTCATGTTTGCCTCCATTATTCACTCAGGGAAATTAGATCTTTTAAACCCATTTTGTAAATAGACCTCTGTGCCCAGGACTAGAAAAAGCCTTCAGTAAAAGGTGGAAGAATGTACTTATATCTAATCTTTAAATTCAGGTTCCTGACCCTTCATGGTTCCATTTGTTATAATAGTGTGTCAAAAGGTGTTTCCCTTGAAAACCCAATCTATTCATGTCAGCTTCTCATGCTATTTTCTGAAGCCTCCACAATGTCTGATCAATTGTATTTCTCAAGAATGCAAGAGAAGCGAAACCCTGCAAATGATCAGCACATGGAGCCATTTGGCTTGGCGCGGAGAAGGAGAGGGTGGCTATTCGGCTATTCCTACTGCTCTCCTGAAATTCAGACCCAGGGATCACTGGTCAGAACGGGTCACTTTTACCAGTCTGAGGGTATGGGGAGGGAGAAGCTGTCCACAGTTGGTTTTATTGTCATTAAAAATCTCTTACAGGAATTCCATGAGTCTATTCAGGTACCTCTTGGAGACACCTGACAGTTTGGAGAACTAGTTCATCTACAGAAGGTAGAAAGACAGGCCAGGCGCGGTGTCTCATGCCTGTAATCCCAGCACTTTGGGAGGCTGCAGAGGGAGGATGGCTAGAATCCAGGCGTTTGAGACCAGCCTGGGCAACATAGCAAGACTCTGTCTCTGCAAAAAATAAAAAATTAGTGGGGCATAGTGGTGTGCCCGTAGTCCCAGCTACTCAGAAGGCTGAGGTGGGAGGATTGATTGAGCCTGGGAGGTCAAGGCTACAGTGAGCCATGATTGTGCCACTGCACTCAGCCTGGGCGACGGTGATATCCTGTCTCAAAAAAAAACTGGTGATAGGACGATACCTGTATTTCTCCTGATTTACTTGGGGCCACTGGGGCCAGGAGCTCATTCCAAGTAAACATGCACACTAGGTTGTGCAGTCCAATACACTCTGCTGTGACTGTTCCCTGCCCTCAGACCCAGGGGCTTGAGGATCAGCCAGTGTTAAAACCCAGTCTGTTCAAGCACACGTCAACCCTCCTATGTCACAAAGTCTCTGCAGTGGCTCACTCACTGCTTCCACCAGGTCTTCTTATGCTCCTTTTAACCAGCTGAGGTGACCCAAGATGGTTTCTGTAGGACTTGTCAGTCAGCTGGGGACAGACAGGGAATGATCTGATCTTTAAAGCAGACACTAGGTGGTGTTTAGTGTCGGCCAAAGTGAGACTGTGAGCAGTAATTTGGGGATGGGGGGATCTTACCTGGAAAAGAGGCAAATAAGGGATGGGACGTAACTGGACCAGAGCACTTACTAATATGCCCCCTTCCCTGGCAACGCTGGAGGAAGTGCACAACCAAGGAAACAAGAGACAGGACTGCATTAAGTGACAAAAACCCAAGGCTACAATCTAGACTTCTTATACTATAGTGCCTAATACATACAGAGAGAAATAATTTATGAGACAACATCAATATTTTCAACTGAACACATTTATTGAGCATTTACAATGTGCCAGCATCTTTCAGGAGGGTAATATTCCAGACAAGTCAGATCCTCCAAGAGTACTGGCAGCCCTTCTGGATGAGGAAGATGCTACTGGAATGGACAGAAGGGGAAGGGAAGGCTTTGGTAAATGTGTTCTGTGATCCTGTCTCCGTGGAGTGACTGCCATTTCCATGTGGTCTGCACTAGGCGTCCTCTTCCTGCTCACCTGATGCTAGGGGAACATTTTGCATTTCTTGCTTTCAAATGGTGTCTATGATGTCCTTTGGGATCACTCAGTTTGGTAGATTGGACAGGTCACTAGGAAAGGGCGGGGCCAGAGTTGCACTCTAAAGCAGTCCCAGGCGAGCGTGTGAGCACACTGAAATAAGGACACTGATGAGGAAGGAAGCCAGAAGGAGCCAGCCCTCGGACTAAAGGCTGTTAGTCCATTTGTTTTGCCTCATTGACTTTTGCTACTGAGTAACTTGCTTCCCTGTTCACTGGAGGCGGCATCACCACCTCTGAATTATTTTTCTCCTTCTCCTTAATGTTTGCAGGTTGCTTTTCATCATCAGCTATTGACTAGGAATCACATTTATGGGCAGGAGGTGGAGTGCTGGTGGCTTTCTAGCAATCAGCTCTGCAGAAAGAAGCTCCTTCCTGTTCTGAGCCCTGTGGTTCTGTAGTCATTAGTCTGACCTGAGTAGCCCATTTTCTTGGCATGACACACCACAGCAGCAGTGGGTGGGAGACTTAGAATTTTTCTTGACTGGAGCTGGGGATGTTGAATCAACCTCAGGCAGTAGCCTAGCTCAAGGGATAATAAACTATGACCCTTGGGCCAAATCTTGCCCACTAGGTGGTGTTCTTGTACATAAAGTTTTATTGGCCAGGCACGGTGGCTCACACCTGCAATCCCAGCACTTTGGGAGGCTAAGGTGGGTGGATCATGAGGTCAGGAGTTCAAGACCAGCCTGGCCAACATGGTGAAACCCCATCTCTACTATAAATACAAAAAATTAGCTGGGCATGGTGGCACATGCCTGTAATCCCAGCTACTCGGGAGGCTGAGGCAGAAGAATTGCTTGACCCCAGTAGGCAGAGGTCACAGTGGGCCGAGATCACACCACTGCACTCCAGCCTGGGCAACAAAGCAAGACTCCATCTCAAAAAAATAAAAAGTTTTATTGGAACTCAGCCACTCCTATTCATTTATATATTACCCATGGCTGCTTTCATACTACAATGGCAGAGTTAAGTAGCTGCAACAGAGACCGTATGACTGGTAAAGTCTAAAATACTTCTTATCTAGCCCTTTTCAGAAAAAGTTTGTTTACCCCTGGTCCCGAATTAGGAGACTATGTATTTTTTAAATTAGAGCAGAATATTACAATTCTGCATATTAGAGAGTCCAGAATGCTTGGGGCAAGACCTAAGGCTCTCATTACCAGGATGGGAAAGATGTGAAGCTTCAGCTGAAGGCTGATGATGGGTAACTGCTGCCTGGAGGGTTGTGTTGGAAAGGGCTCTGAGGCTGTGTCTGGGCTAGTGTGGGCGTTTCCAGAGAGATGAACACTGTGCCATGATTAATTCAAGCAGGGAGCACCAGACTGGGAATTGAGCTTGGCAAACCCATGCTCTTCTTCCTCAAAGGTAAATAGTATCCAGGGACAGCTTGGCACTGCCCCCGATGCCAGCATTTGGCGTTGCTGAGGTTGGAGCTGTAAACAAACATACCCTTACTGGGGTGAGAGGGAGGTGAGATTTAAATACCATTCACGCCGTGGCAGAAGCAGATAACAGGCAGGAAAAGCCAAGGTCGTTGGGCTCCAGCTCCGGCGTTAATTAAAGCTCCCATGCAGTCATGTGAGGCTGGCAGTACACTGGTGTTTGTTCCAGGAGCGTTTCATGTAAAGTTTCCCATTTCGGGGAGAATGGCGTTATTAATCTGTGCGATCAAAATGCTGGTGAAAATGTTCCGAATCATTTAAAAACGAGAAACAAAGGATGTGTGACCCAGCATGATCACTGCAGAAAGCAGCATACAGTGTGGTTCCTGTCATTTTAATATAGCCCTTAGATTGTGGTTTTTGAAAGTTGAAGAATCTTAAGACCACCTACCTACCCATGATGTTTAATGGCCTATAATTCTGTAATTCCAACAAAAGACTCTTCCTCAGTGATCCAAATGAATTCAGGTAGTAGAGTGGTCTTTTGAAGCCCCTCGTCCGTTCCAGTGAATGTGCTGTTGAAAAGGTGTATGCAAATCGAGTTTCTGGAACTCACATATTTTAAATGCACCAAGAGTCTGTTGCTCATGCTAAATCTTTATAAAACACATTAACCACTTTTTTATAAATCCGGATTTTCAGGTGTTGCATGGCTTCAAAGTGAGGAATTATATATGTTTGATATATGTTTACTTACCAAGTGGACTTTTTCCATTATAAGCAGTGCTTAAATATTCCTGGGGCCACTGTTCTCTGGTAATGTAAATATATGGAGAATCCAGTAAGGTGTGCATTACATTATTATGCAGTAATCCCCCATACAAGTCACTTAGTATCTCTCCCACATTCAACATTTTGGCCTTAATTGATTTTCCTTCACACCGTGGAAAAATTGCCAAATTGGTTCTGGCTGACTAGGTTTTCTTTTCATTTCAAATAATTATATAAACCATTTAAATTGTATAAACCTACTAAACCATATCTCAAATGCTGAATAGTCAAAAAATATATTTTATGACTTAAGTTTGTTGAGAATTTATTTGCATAAAAATTTCACTATTTTTCTGCTGTGTCCCTAGAGATATACCACCCCCCAGCTAAGAGTGGGTGGTAGGCAAATGTGTTACAGGCTCCTGGGAAATGGATCATGAAGAATTCAGTGCGCTCAGAGGCCAGAGGGGCCGTGGGGCCTGAGTTCGTGTGTTTCGAGAACACGAGCAGAGGATATTCAGATGTAGAATTCCTCCAGGTCATTATCCCCCCGGTCAGCTGACCCTGTGGGTGGTGGCAGGTCTCCATCAGTCTGCTTGACTCTAGGGGCATTGTGTGGGAGCTGTGGGGGGGAGTCTGTGTTGGGGGAGGCGCTGGGAGCTGGGGGAGCAGCACTAGCTGTTGCTGACAAGCTGGAAGACCTTTTGGTGAAGAAAGGGAGGGAAGCCCAGGAGGCCTCTGTGGTCACCCTGCTGACAGTGGGCAGTGGTCCCTCCCTGGAGTCCTTGTGAGCTGCCCAGTGGCTGCTGCATCTTTCGGAGGGGAGAGGTGTCTCCACTGTGCTGCAGAACCTACTGGGGGCAGAATATGCAGAGACCACAGACAGGTCTGAGGAGGACAGCCGCAGGCCCGTGTCCACATCTGTCTCCTGGGCCCCCTCTAGGTCATCGATGGAGAGGAGGTGGCCGTGCCTCCGTTCTGTCGCCCTGTGCCCTGGGGCACCTGTGCTTGAAAACCACTGTGGTTCTGCTGAGCAGGCCAGGGAGGGGCCTCCCGTGGGCAAACAAAACAAGGACTTGCTTCTCTGGAAAGACCAGGGAGGGCTGGGGGTACTGTTGGCTCGTCTGGCAAATTCCTGCTGGTGCCCAGGAGGCAGGCCCGTTCGGATGGGCCCTGGGTGAGGACTGTCAAGCAGGGACTGTTGGCTGCTGCCAGATGTATGGCTTGGTACAGCAGTGCTCGGTAAAGGAGTGGAATGACGTTTCTTCTCGGAGGAATGAAGTGCTCTGCCAGGTTTAGGAAACTTCTTGTGCACCCTTTGTGCCTGTGTGGGGAGAGGCAGATCACATTAGTGCAGGATGGGAATTGTTAAATGCATCAGGAAACACAGTTACCAATCACTCGAAGCTCCCGGCAATGTCATGACAATAAAGCGTTACCAGAAATTTTGTTCTGCAATTTTTTTTTTAAGGAGTTTCACTCCTGTTGCCCAGGCTAGGGTGCAATGGTGCAATCTCAGCTTACCACAACCTCTGCCTCCCGGGTTCAAGCCATTCTCCTGTGTCAGCCTCCCGAGTAGCTGGGATTACAGGTGCATGCCACCACACCCAGCTAATTTTTGTATTTTGTAATTTTTATAGTAGAGACAGGGTTTCATCATATTGGTCAGGCTGGTCTCGAACTCCAGACCTCAGGTGATCCACCCACCCTGGCCTCCCAAAGTTCTGGGATTACAGGCATGAGCCACCGTACCTGGCCTTGTTCTGCAATCTCTAGAACAAAGACAGAGGTAGCAGAGCTTTGAAGAGCACCAGACAGACTTCTCAGTCTGAGGAGTCATCTCCGAGGCCAGGAGGAGATTCAGCTCCTTATCACCATACAGAATACTTTTTCAAGCACACATGCCCATGGTGCTCAATAAATTGTCAAAAAGAACTTGGGCCTGGCTGAGCAGGATAATGGAGATACGAATTATCACAAAATGTAAAAAGAATGCTTGCAGGGTTTGTTTCCTTCCAACCAAAGAATCACAATGAGCTCACCTGGTAGACACTTGGGAAATGTTACTGATGAGAGGATGGAAGTGACCAGGATGGGCTATGCACAGACCATTTCGACCAGATCCACATGGGATGTGATTCTAGTACATGCACGATAGCCAGGACACAATCTTAGAGTGGTCCATGGTTCCGGACAGTACATCCTCCATGAGTGAGGGGCTCTCAGGAGGTTAGCATTTATCTATTTGTTGCTAGGAACTACTGATTCCTCTATATACTTTGACTTTCAGGAACCGTGTACAGGAGAAGGAGCTGCTGCCTACTGACTGATCCTGTTCCTGTGGCTCCTGCAGGAGTTGGATGAGAAGCTTTGCCCTGTCCTATCCTAGCCTGTCCTTCTGGTCCAGTAGCCCTCCCCGGCCCTCACTGTAGCTCACCAGTAACCTGTTTCTGTTGCGCAGAACTGGAGACGTCTCTTCCAATGCGCATTTACACCTGGGTCTGCTTCTCTCAGCTTCTCTCTCTGGTCTGTGTTCAAGCCTACAGGCCAACCTTACTATGCAAGGTTTCAATTAAATAATAGGTTTGGGGACAGTGGGTCTGGCTTGACTTAGCATATATTAATAGTATTTGATTTACAAATCCCTGAAATAAGAAAAGGGTTCTGACTGGGTGTTACTACAAAGGCTCTCTCCTGGAGGCACAGCCACCTCCTCTCCATCGATGACCAAGAGGGGGCCCAGGAGACAGATGTGGACATGGGCCTGCGGCTGTCCTCCTCGGATCTCCCTGTGGTCTCTGCATATTTTCTTAATCCTTTGAATTTGGCTGAAGAAGAGGGAAAACAGTCATAAGGCTATTTAGAGAAAGAAGTCCTTGAGTACGGAGGTTGTTTCTGGTTGTAGGGGGGGCAATGTTTATTAACTAAAATGCCTATCTTATTTTTCCCAAAGGCCAATTCCCTTGGGTGCCCTAAGTTATTTTCTTTCTTGATAAGTATGCATCACCTTGTTACATCTATCTTCAAAGTCTTATTTGAGAACATGCACTGGGTGAAAAATTTTGCAGTCTGAATCTGCCTGAAAAAGAAAGCCTCTGTGGTTATTGCTTTATGAGGAGCAAAAGGCCAAGGTTCCCATGCAAGGAATGCCACGGGACATGTAAATCATCGCACTGTCAGGGAATAGGGCACTGTTCAATTTGGCTTAAAATCAGGCATAACTGATGAAGGATGAAGATTCTGTAGTTTTGCAGAGATTTTCATGACTCTGCTTGTTTAACAGAAATCTACCTGTACTCTTTTATTTTTACCACATGATGAAGGTAGGAACCCAGACAAACACTACATTCTGCTGCTTTGAAGAGAGGTGGTACCCGGTCTTTTTCACTGGAGGGTGCTCACGTGCACAGCGGAGCTGCCTGCTGGGTGGGTGGAATTGGAGGCTGGCATGGCACTGTGGATAATGGCAGGAATCCTCGGTGGCAGCAGGAGGCAGGTGGCTGAGTAGCCTCCACATCCCTCCTGAGGCCTGGAGCTGATGTGCATGAAGGATTAGCCTGGGCAGACCTGGTGGTATTCTCTGGCTCTGTCCAGTGGCAGAGGGGTCAGTTTCTAAAAGTGGGGTCTTGCTGGATTTAAAGACAACTGGCCTATGTGAAGGATGGAGCTACTTGATGGGCTGTTCGCCTCGTGGTGGGTCTGTCTCTGGCCTCTTGTGTGCTTGTCTGCTGACCAGAAACACTAGAGGCTGAGAGGGAGTTACTGTAGATGTTTCCCGAGACTCCTCCTCAGTGGACCTTTGCAGAGTGAAACAGGAGCCTGAATCCTCCTCACATGGGAGCCACCCCCCAGCTTTCAGCTTCTAAGGGGCTGCTCTACTGAGCTGCTCCAACTGACAGCAGCAGTGTACCGCTTCCTTTCTCTTTGAAACAGTGCAGGCTAGCTGCCTCCCTGGAATCCAGAAGCTCTTTTCTTTGCTATATAAGGAACTTTATCTAAGGAACAGAATAGCATCACATAAATTAATGTGCTTAAGACAACCAGCCTGGGAGATCTGGTTATATCCCTGAAGTCGCCAAAAGATTGGAATTCAGTAACTGATCCAAAAGTTTTTCCTGCACCTTTGAGTGTAGGCAGTTTGCAGTTGGGGAAGTGAAGGGGTCTGTGGTGGACCACTCAGCCAAAGCATCTTTTTCAAGGATCTGGGTGTCAAGAGGCTCATTCCCTGGCACATGGATAGAATCCTTTCTCTTTTTTATTTTTTTACTCTTTATAGGTTTAGGGAGTACAAGTGTAGATTTCTTATGTGCAAATACTGCATAGTGATGAGGTCCAGGCTTTTAGTGTACCCATCACCCAAACAGTGAACACTGCACCCAATAGGTAATTTTCAGCCCTCACCCCCTTCCCCTCCCCCTGTCCCACTTTGTGGAGATGCCAGTGTCTCTTATTCCATTCCATATGTCCATTGTTTAGGTCTCACTTCTAAATGAAAACCTGTAGTATTTGACTTTCTGCTTCTGAGTTATTTCACCTAAGATAATGACCTCTAATTCTAACCATGTGGCTATAAAAGATGTGATTTCTTTCCTTTTTCTAGTTAAGGAGTATTCCATGGTATATATATCACATTTTTTTTCCAATGGTCCTCTGATGGATACTTAGGTTGATTCTATATCTTTGCTACTGTGGATAGTGCTGTGATAAACATATGACTGCAGGTATCTTTTTGATAAGAATCTTTTCTTCTGAAATCCCTAGTAAAGGTGATTCTGCCCCTTCCCCAGTAACCCTGGCAGAGTCTCACGATTTGTTCATGGGCAGAGACTTCACCTTCAGCCTCACACCTCTTTCCCAATAAGATCGTTTCCTCTTGTTTTGTCTTTGGCAGAAACATGACTGGTGTGACAATGTCTGCTGTTTAAGGAGCCTGTGATGGCCATTTTAACACAGAGACTAATAAAAATTTGGGGCCGTCTCAAGAAAATTAGGCAACAGGTTCACATTGAGAAATCAGAGTCTTGCTCTAAAGAAAAACACCATGGTTTGCTTCTCCTTTGGGTGGTTTTCATACACTCACTAAGGAAGCTGGCCATGGGCAAAGCCTGCGTTGTCTTTTTGGAATGGTCAGTACAGGAAGAGGATTTTGATGAAAAGGGCAAAGTTCACTCTAAGAATGCACAAAGCCTGTACATGTTTTGTAAAATCAGTGATGTTTTTAGGTAGAAAGTTTGAAAGTTGTCAAAGAGATACTGAGCTAGACAGGATGGCAGTTGAGCAAATGTTCGCTAGACTCATCTGTCTGCCTTCCTTTTCCTGTCGCCATTATGGAAGTGTAAGGCTTTCCGGAAAATCATCAGTTATAGCAACATACCAATTCCATTATCTGCATAGAATGGCCGGTAGTCTAATTCAGGGTAAAGTAAAAGTACTTATTCCCCGAAACTGGCAAAATGGCAGCAAAATGATAATTAGCACCCTCAATAGCTTCCTGCCAAGAGTTACTTAGCCTCTGGAGCTTCACCCTGCACACCTCGAGTGATCTTTCTGAAAGCCAAACCTGAACAAGCCCCTTGGGAAAATCCACTTCTTGGCAAGTTCTACAAGACCCTGCCTACCCCTTCAGCCTTGTGTCTTTCTAGAACCCTAACCCATGTGCTCTGGTAGTTTACAACTACCATAAACACCTCATGCTCGTCTATATCTCTATGACTTTACATGGTGCCCCCAGTGTCTGTGCGCTTAGAGAACACCTGCCACCTCCGGAGACAAAATTCAAGGTGCTGCTGTGAAGCCTCATTTGGCTTCTTCCCTTCATTTGCCGAACAACATGCACTCATTGCTCTTGGGCATATTCCTAGGAGCGGAAATGCTGGGCCACAGCATGAGCATGTTTGCAGCGTTAGTAGATACTGTCAGTTTTCCAAATTGGTTGTGTCAATATATAATTCTACCAGGAATTTATAAGGATTCCAGTAGCTCCACATCCTCACTAGCATTTGGCGTTGTAATTCTTTTTAATTTTAGCCACTCTGGTGGGAAATGGCGTTTCATCATGTTGTTAATTTGCATTTCCCAGATAAGTGATGATATTGAGCATCTTATTAGATGTTTATGGGCTATTTAGGCATTCTCTTTTGAGACATGCCTGCTCTTTATGCATATTCTGGATTTAACTCCTTTCTTAGATATATGCATTGCAAAAGATGTCATCAACCAGTTTGTGGCTTACCTTGTTTTCTTATTGGTGTCTTTTGAGGAACAGAAGTTCTTTTTAAAGTCGTTTATCTTTTTTTCTTTAAGGCTAGTACTTATTGTGCTCTGGTTTATTCTTTATTTCTTTAGCAACAGGGCCTCCTGTTACCGAGGCTGGAGTGCAGTGGCAGGATCATAGCTTATTGCAGCCTCAAACTCCTGGGCTCATGTCATCCTCCTGCCGCAGCTGCCCGAGTAGCTAGAGCTAAAGGCATGTGACACTACGCTCAGCCCTTTTCTTTTTTTCTTTTTCTTTTTTTTTTTTTTGTAGATACAGGGTCTGGCTATGTTTCCCAGACTGGTCTTGAATTCCTAGCCTCAGGTGATCCTCCTGCCTTGGTCTCCCAAAGCACTAGGACTTCAGGCATGAGCCATCACGCCTGGCCCCTTGCTCTATTTTAAAAACTTTCTGCTATTGCATCCAGTAGCCATTGTGAACCAGATCCCTGAGGACTGTGGATGACCACAGATAGGAGAGAAAATAAGCCACTCTTGATTAAGCCACGTTTGGTCAGGTCCCTGTCATTCTCAGTTGAACCTGAACTTACAAATTACTTCAACAAATAAGAGACATTGATATATTTAGAGGAACTGGGTTAATTTTTAAATCTTCACTTAGCGCTGTAAAGCTTTTAGGAACTGGGTTGCTTGACCTCTGACCTTGCAATTATGTGTTTCAACAAATGTTCAATTTTGTACATAGCAAGCACTCAATACATTTATGAATGAATAAATACAAAAATACATGTGAGACACAAATACATATCTTCTAAAATAACTTAATATAAGGTAATTTTAAGGTACCTATACAGATCTAAGCATATACATATATAAGTAATAAATATCAACAGATATTATTTGCTTATAACAGGAAAAAAGTTATGAGGACTCTGATATTTCTGGGAAAAGCAGTAGCAACATCTAATGATAAAGAGCAACTTTTCAAATAAAAAAATATCTGAGGGGTTGCCTCAGGGACCAGCTTTGTTTAATGCAGGTTGAGTATCCCTAATCCTAAAATCCGAAACCCGAAATGCTTCAAAATCTGAAACCTTTTGAGTGCTGACATGACGCTCAAAGGAATGCTCATTGAAGAATTTTGGATTTTGGATTTCTAATGCCCAAGTGATAAGTATAATGCAAATATTCCAAAATCCAAAAAAATATGAAATCTTGATCACTTCTGACCCCAAGCATTTCCGAGAAGAGATAGATACTCAACCTGTGTCAGTAGTGACTCGGCAAAATGTGGCAAGGATCACAGGAGATACTATTAATAAACAGAAAAGGGCTGGGCACCTAGGAGTTCTAGGAAACAACCTGGATATTGATCTGATATATATTAAAAAGCTATTCACTTAAGGAGGAACGACGGAGAAAATCAAGGTGATATCTGAGGACCCAGAGCTGACGCCAACAAATCTAATGACAGAATCTGTAAAACTGAAAGAATATTGTGCCCAGGTGCAAGCTTTCTCTTTGTATAAGTTCTTCATCTTTCCCTGATACTTATTTTTGGTGTAATTTGTGAATTACCCTGCTCATTGGCTGTAAAACATAGAATTAGACAGAACTGATTTTTATATTACAGGATCATCAGAGTTTCATTAAGTATCATTGATTTTAAGAAATTCCAAAAGAGAAATATCCTGTGACATAGTTCAATGACCAGAAGGTGCTGACAGAAATGATTAACAGTAACTTAGATTAAAAAATCCCATTCTTACTTTAACAACAATCAAGAGAGTATTTTGTTTTTCAATTAACCAGATAATTTATTCTTCAATTTAATTTTCTATTGCACTGAGGGTATAATGCTAGCTCATGAGACTGAACTTTAGCTAATTACTGCATTTTAGCCCAGAGGATTATTCAAGTTAAAAAGAAAATAAGCCAACTCAGTGGTACACACCTGTAGTTCCAGCTACTCAGGAAGCTGAGGTGGAAGGATCGCTTACGCCCTGGAGTTTGAGACCAGCCTGGGCAACATAGCAAGACCCCATCTCATTAAAAGAAAAATTACATGCATACATGTATATTTGGGAGCCTGATTGGAATCTTGGAGATTCAGTTTAATCCCAGGTTTCTCTAGCTGAGCACAAGTGACATTTTCAGCTGAATAGTTCCTTGTTGGGAGAGCTGTCCTGTGAGGATGTTTAACCACATCCCTGACCTCTATCCACTAGATACCAATAGCACCCTGGCCACCTCCCAGTTGTGACAACCAAAAATGCCTCAGGACATTGCCAAATGTCCACTGGTGGAGGAGAGATGCCAAGTGCCCCTAGGTGAGAATTACTGCTAAACTTTTGTATTATGAGAACATAATGCCATTGCATAAACCTGAGGGTCTAAGTTCTCTGGGAATGTCTCCCTATCATTTTTTGAATTAAATTTTTATTTTAATAAACTGATATGTAAACAGTTTTAAAAACAAAGTATGTTCTACAAAGCTTATAAAGTGAGGGGAGGAGGAGCTTTTACCCTTATCCAAGTCTTATTTCTTAGAGTAGTGCTGTCTATAGAACTCTGTGCAATGATGTTTAATATCTGTACTGTCTGATATGGCAGCCACTAGCCTGCCAGTTCTCCCCAGAGGGGACTCCCTCAGCCTCCTGCCTGGTAGGTGTTAGGTACCTGGCAATACCGGAAGTACAATACAGAACTGTACTTCTCTCTCCTGGGCTTGGTATGGAACTCCCACCCTTGAGTGTGCTTGGTGTCCTGTGGTCTAGGTCCATTGCACTGGTCCACCTTTCCAGAGAGTAAACGTCATCCTGATGGGAAGGGAAGAGGTACCTGATGTGGGGGTTCAACTGCTCTGTGTGTGTGTGTGTGTGTGTGTGTGTGTGTGTGTGTGTGTGTGTGTGTGTCATAAAGCTTTATTTACAAAAATAGGTGGTGGACCAGATTTGGCCTGTCTTTAATTTGTTGCTCCTGGTCAGTTGCTTTTTGTACAAACTTCTAAACTAAGTTTCCCACTCTCTCATCTAGCCATAGACACTGTCTGTTTCCCTTTTAGCCTGGCCATCTCCCTCCTGCTCCTTTCTTAGGGCCCAGGCCTACAGCTTCAAGTCTTGGCCACTTGGTGGCTCAGAATGATAAAGACAAGAGACAGTGAGTGCAGGAGGGGAGTGTGGTTTAGGGACTCTTGATTTGGTGGGGAGCAGAGGGGAGGCGTGCTCCCAAAGCCAACCTACTGACCTCACGTGCCCCCAACTTCCTTGTCAGAAGGTGGCGGGGAAAGGATGCTCTGGTTTTGCTGAACTGGGCGACCCAGCATGCCTTGAAGAGGGAAGTGGCTGGTCTCACAGCTGGAACTTCTCTGAACTTTAAGTGTGAGATACTTATCACCATTTTTGCTTTTTGGCCTCGACCCCAATCACTAATTCAGGGATAACTGAGCCCCTACTACTTCACATAATAAAAACTGATTACAGGCCAGGTGCGGTGGCTCACACCTGTAATTCCAGCACTTTGGGAGGCCAAGGCAGGTGGATCACAAGGTCAGGAGCTCGAGACCAGCCTGACCAAGATGGTGAAACACTGTCTCTGCTAAAAATACAAAAATTAGCCAGGTGTGGTGGAGGATGCTTGTAATCCTAGCTACTCAGGAAGCTGAAGCAGAAGAATCACTTGAACCCAGGAGGTGGAGGGTGCAGTGAGCCGAGATCGTGCCACTGCACTCTAGCCTGGGCGACAGAGCAAGACTCTGTCTCAAAAAAAAAAAAAAAAAGGTTACGAAAACTCAAAAGCAGTGCTATTGCAAGGCTGAGCTAGCTGACCATATCAGAGAAGGATCCACACCTAAACTGTGGTAACACCAGTGAGTTAGGTCTCCTCAACACCTTCACAACCTTCTACTGGACTTGGCCAGGTTACATTACTGCCCAGACTGCAGCTGGCCATCACAGTCCCCACCTAAGCATTCTCCACCCTGGCCACCCACACCATCATTAGAATCAGCGAATACAAGTATTTGCCAGGAAAGATACTGGCAGAGTCCTCAAGGCTGAAATTGTCATGAAGTCATGCCAAGAGGAACAGAAATGAGAGCAGAATTTATTGTATTATGTGGGTCAGCACTTTGCAATCCTGGTTACACATAAGAATCACCCAGGAAGCTTTAAAAAGAAAAAAAACCAAAACCCTCTCCAGAGCAACTGAAACAGAATCTCTGGGGTGGGTCCAGTCGTCCGTTGAGAAGCTCCCCAGGTGATCTGAATTAATGTGCAGCAGACCAAGGCCAACCTCCTGCTCTTCCCTTCCGCCTAGCCAGCTTGACTTCGCTTGTTCCGGGGCCATTCTCTTTTTATGGCTACTGAAATTATTTTATTCTGAATGACCTTATATTTTCATGTCTATTTACTCTTCAAAAGTTAAAATCCCTCTTTTTTACTCTCTGTGAACTAAACTCTTACAACCTCCCAGCTCCAAAAATCTGTGATTCTGGAAAGCTGTAAAAATGGAAACCTAGAAAAATCGTGCCGTATAATATGCAGTGAGAAAGCTTGCGGGTGAGGCGGCACTGGCAAGCAGGAGTGTTCCTTCCCTTTTGTCTTATCCCCTAGGATGGTAACTCCTTTAGCATTCACATTTTCCCCCTCTTTGTATACAATTATCTTGGCTAAAGTATGCTGAGCTTGTCCTTTCAATTAACCTCTGTCTGGAACACGATATGGATAATGGAAATTCCAGAGAACGGAGAACGAGTTTCCACTGCCACATTCCCCTCTCAATAAATTTTTATTTTATTCTTATCTGCAAATCTGTTTAAATAACAAAACTTGCTTTTTAGCCTTGAATCCTCATCAGTTCCACCCATTTCTATGGCTTACATAAGTTTGCTCTTACAGTATTATCTGTTAGCTCACTTAAAACAGAGAAGTATTGAATATATTTGTAATGCTTATGCCAAAAACACAGGCTGCCTCTATCAGAAGAGATCAACTAACCACCCACAGAACAAAGACCCAGGCTGAACAAACAAACGGTCCATCCAGCCTTCCTCAGAATACGTGGACGTCATGGCCGTTGTAGATTCTAAAGAGTAACTATAGGTCTAATCTTTTCCATAAATCTGTGTAAGGGGGGAAAAGGTTGATTGTTAAGATTAGCCTTGGACTAACAATACCTCTTCTCAGCAAATAGAATTTAGGACAGCATCTCAAAGTTCCATGGGTTAGTAAGATGCATGCCCAGAATAGGTCAAGAGCTTGCTGTGGCTATTCTATTAACTGCAAAGCAGCAGTCCTTAGGTGCTCTCCTGGCCAGAATTCTGTGTGGGCTTTCTTGAGTGGTAAAAAGCAAGTAAGAACATTATAAGTTAAAAAAAAAAAAATCCCATCTTTGAAGTGCATAGTACTTAAGACACAAATGCAGAAACAGAAGGACCTAAAGACAGGGCAACTTGGTAGTTGTTCAAAGAGTATGTCCATTAACTAAGTATAAGCATCTTCACCAGAGACAAGATGGGACGAAAATACGTTGTAAAGAACGAGTTATGTCAAGTTTGCATTTTCAGATATGGCAGCAACCTCATATATAGTCAGTGGGCTATTTGCCTGAAGAAGTACCTGCCTCCTAACCTGCTGGGAACCCTAAGGCTAGAGGATGATCTGGGCCTGGGGTCTCTGATTCAGACTGGGCCCACACTGGAGTTGCAAAGGGCCTTCAGAGAGACAGCCCAGAACCCCATGTCCACAGCATCTGGGAGAACCCAGAGTAAAGAGGTCGTCTTCAGGAACACTGTGGGTGAGAACCGGTCCCCAGAACTGTCTCACTGATTCTAAACTCACCCAGGACAGTAGCTGTACCTGAAGTAGTCCTGGCTGGGATTAAACTAACCCTCCATTAGTTACTTAGGGTGGGAGTTCATATAATCAGATAAAATTCTGGAATATCAAGGTAGGTTTTCTGATCTGCTTTTGGGCACAGAAAAAAATCAAAAACAAAAAACTTTTAAAAATTAGCATTTAATTAATTAAAGTTACTAATTTCAAGCTCAATTTTCCCTTAAACTGATTGAGTTCAACTCGCAAATCTTATTTTACTAATAAGTCTAGCAAATGTTAACAATTAATTATTTTTTAAAAGGGCTTTGTAGCTTAATTTCCTTTAATATCTTAAACTTCATTTATACGTTTAATTATTGATTTTCTTTTTAAGTAGTTCATTGGTCTCATTAATAAGTAAAATTTTAAAGTACTTAAGTGACTCTTGTAAATCTGATCAATTCAACATATAAACATGGTGACAATTAGATCCTCTTAACTGTTTCAATGTTACAAATTTACTAAAACTTTGCTGTCATATCTCTCAACTTAAAAGTACAAATTTAAATCAATTCTAAACTACATTTTAAATTGGAATCACAAGGTTGACCTCTTGTCTTAATAGGTCAAATTCTCCAAAACACAACAAATTCTTAAAATACCAAACATGAGCAAATTGTTTCTCAGCTACCACAAAATGTTAATATCATGTATTTTTACTGTATTATTTCTATTAATTCTAAATTTTTCTGGGATTAAATGTCCATTAAGGAGGTAATTATTATCATTCCCAGCAGTTTGGTATTGCTTTCCTAGCTGACTGAGGTTGTACACGGACAGCAATTCTGGCCAGGGGGTATCCCAACAGGGAGGGACACACAGCAGCCTCTTTTATGGTTTCTGTTAGGGATTCAGAACACAAAAGGGCTGTGCACACAGCCCATCTCTCTGCACTTGACTCAGATTGCGGCTGACTTCCATCGTGGCTTCATTGGCTCTGCACGTCTTTGTTTTTCCTAAGATGCCTACATCTTACTCAGTTGGATTCTGCCTCTCTCTTGAGGCTTTGCTGCCTCTGTAGCCCTCTGATAATGTGGTGTTCCTGAGTTAATGGAAGACAGGAGCTGGTTGAACCTGGAAGCCCCAGATGTTTGAAATGTCCCATTTGAGAATGATACTAAAGGAGCAACCCCAAACCAGCCAGGCAACTGAAGAAAGAAGCAGGTTTAGGAAAGAAAGCCACTAAAGGTCCTCATAACTTGGCAATCAACACCATTAGACTTAAGCTGATTTTGGAAAGCAATCTGCTTTATTGGCATCTGGGCCCTACAACATGGTGTCCTCTTGTGGCCATGCATAGACCTGAGGTCCCATTTGCATCTGTTCAGGCTACAGGACCCTGATCCTGCCATCTAAGTGACTGAGCCGGGCTAGACACCTGACCTAATGAAAAGCAACTAAAAGACCGAACTGAGCCAACTGGATTACCCTCTTCTCAGTAGTGTGAGTTGCATTTTGACTTTCACCCATTTCCTCTAGTGAAAAGGAGATTAAAGACCTCTTTTTGTTTTTTTAAAAAATATGACATTAAGAGAAGATTATACAATTATTTCTTCACTCAATAATGACAAAGTTCTGGAAACTTCCTCCTTGGTCCTGTTATTTCTTCAGCTGTTCTTATTACTCCTTTCCATTGCCCTTTCAAAGGAAAGAGGTCAGAACTGACTTTGTCCCCTGAGACTGTTTTGTTTGTCAAGGACAGAACTCACACTATTAAGAAGAGAGATTTAATGACCTGAGGAGATGCCCACAACTGCAGGAAAGCAGCTGGGGCACACGATAAGTGGATAAGTGGAGCCAAGGGTTCAGATGCAACAGGGCCTGTTCTTTTTCTTCTCTGGCCTTCCCTCTGCAGGTCAGCAGCCTTCTTCTCACTCAAGGCAGGATGGCTTTCTGTCCCTGGTGGAAAACATAGCTGCTGACCACTCCCCAAGCTTTACATGGAAGAGCCAACTTTTCTTTCCCAATTCCAATCCCCAGTGTCTCGTAACATCTTGACCCACTGACTACAGCTAGCTAGGCGGAACTGGGTTGTTCTAACATGGCACTTTGGTGTGAATGGGGTAGGAGGCTCTCAGTAAAGGAGTACTGAGAAGGGAACATTTTAGTTGGCCACAATATGGAGCTGACCAGTGCTGAATATTAATAGAAGGGCAGCTTAACCCTTACACTCAGATCATCGCTTAGGTGGTTCAGGAATAGCTGTTTCTCTTAAAACAGCTAGATTACGTTTCTCATTTACATTGTTCAAAATGAATCAGAAAAAGAGAACACTTTTAGAAAAAATCTTATTTACATGAAAGCTATGTGACAAGAAATGTATAAAACTTAATTTCTTGGAAATTTATAGGAAATGAGCAGACAGCAATAGCCTAAAGATTTAGGTGTGACTTTAACCTCGCAGTTCTAGGCATTTTCTTTGCTTCTCAATTTCAGGAAGTTATTATTGTCTTTTGAGGTCCAGAAAAATCTATTTGCAATTTCCTACAAGTATTTCAGATAAGCAATATACTAGGATCAGACTAAAATGACATACATTTAAAAAAATTTTTAATCCTATATATATTTTGTATAATATATAATATAAAAGCAAGGGAAAACATTTGAAAACAAATGTGGTCATTTCTTCCACAGGAGGTTTATCTACATGCTTCCAGAAGTTTTTGGTTTGGATTACTAGTGAATCTTAGCATGTGTGAGGACAATAATTGCTTGACTCAAGTAAAATCCTTAGGCTTTCAAGGTTTAATAAACAGTGATTTGAGAAACAGAATCAGCCTATTATAAATTTTAAAAAGCAGGTTGAACCCATTTTCCCCTATTGGCTCTCCTGATACACTATATAATTTTTATTACATCAATTGTTTATTATCTGCCTGCCCCTGGTAGAATATAGTTTCATGAGGGCAGGGACTTCTGTGTTGTTTACTGATGTATTCTGAGCTCACAGAGCCTGGCACGGAGCAGGCACCCAATAAATTGGCTGAATGGACAACTGGTTAAATTTAGGCATGACATAAATTCCTCCTGACCTAAAGATTACAGGTCTGTGTTGAGGCCAACAACTGCCATAAGGATTAATGACAGTAGCAGATGCTGTGGCAGGACTTTTCTCCCTCCCGTGTGTCACTACGAGGGCAGTGGTGCATGGTGGAAGCCTGAGGGCTCTGTGTGAGCAGAGGCCAAGGAACGTGGCTATGCAGGAGGCAGGCCCCCTTCCCAAGTAGGTGGCCTTGTCTTTCAGGATGACAGTTCTCAAGCTTCCTGCCCTTGCCACTTCCATTCTGACTTAGACATTTTTACAATTGCTATAAACTTGCGGTGTTGTTACTGATAAGTCATCAGTCTCCGTGGCTCACAATGGGCCCCATCACCTTCTAAAATCTAGTTGTCAAGTTGTGCCATAAACAAACACCTGCAGATGCATCTTCAGAGCATTAGTGAGTCTCTGCTAACTGACTTGGCTTTGGCATTGGATGGGTGGATTCTTGGTCACTAATGTACATTAAAAGTACAATTTTATTTTACAAAGGTGGTTTCAAAGAAAAAAGGAAAAGAGTACAACTTAGGTATTTACTTTAGGAGTACAGAGACACTGTGTGTGTCTTATATTTTACCTAGCAGATAGCCTTTACATATTCTAAATAAAAATCTGGCAATGTTTATTCAGTGGCCTTCACTGGTGAAAGCCCCCCAAAACTATCCCCTAAAAATGGCTGAGAATGTGTGTACTTTTCTCCAATGTTTATTATAAAGCTTTCAAACGTCCAAAAGTGTTAAAGAACAACATCCCTATACCTATCACTTAAAGTAATTTTATTTTTAAAATCTACATATGTACATATATTATCATCTATATAGGTATACATATATGTATGAGAATATATATGTGATATAATCTGTATAGTTTTTTGGTGAGCCACTTGAAAGTAATTTGTGGCATCCTCTAGAATGATTTATATAAATCCCACATATGTGACTGAGATGGGCACATGTTTCCATCAGCCAACCAAGCATCTTGAATTCCTATCTCAGTCAGGAAGGTGATTTTTTTGTGGTCTGAAAGGAGGCCCTTGATGTTGAGGAGGCTCTGGGCAGCCACCAAATTCAGCTAATGGTGAGCCACCTCAGAGCATTTGAATCCTTAGTGGTTTATGGGCTCTGATGATGATGGTGGCGGCAGCGGTGGCAGTGATAATAACAGCAGCAGCTAATTCTTAATAGTCCTTACTGTGTGCCAGGATTTACCATTCTAAATCCTTTCCCTATATTTTGCTCATTTCATCCCATAACCATGTGGCCTTGACTGTGTTGACTTAGGCACACGGGAACTACCCAGAAGTCCCTGCCCAGTAGCATTGTATAGGGTTGGGTGTGAGGTGTAAATGCACAAGTGGCCATTTCTTCATGCTCTGAAGGTTGGAGCAAGGCTGTCCCCAATCAGCTGGCTCAGTGCTCCCAGGCCTGCAGCTCCTCCAGCGCTCACCAGATTGCCATTTTCAGCTTCATCTGGCCCTGGGTAGGTGTGTTTTAGGACTATGGCAAAGGGTACCAGCTCCTCCTCAGGTCACCATGTCACAGAAGTTGAGGCAGTGAGTGACAGATGTGGGTTGCAGCACATCCCTGATCTCCCTGACTTCCCACCAGCCTTCTTTCCCATTTGGTGACAAGCTGATCTGGGAAGATCTCAACCCCAACACCAGGAGTCTCCTCTACCAGCTCCCCCGGCGGTATGCTATCCCTAGGCTAGATCACTCCTAAGCCTCTGAGTGTGCCCTGACTGGCTCAGCCACCCTGTGAGGGGCTTACTTGTATTATCTCCATTTTACAGATAAAGAAATAGACACACACAGGGGGAAAGTAACTTGCTCAGGGTTGTAAAGCTAGCATTTGGAAGAGACAGGATACAAACGCAAACCTTGGCTAAGAGACCAGTCTTTGGATCATTGTTTTACTAATACACAAAACAGGAAAAATGATCCTTAGCATCAAGGCTTGAAGATGATATATACACAATGTTTGAATCACGACAGGTGCAAATATATGCTTAATAAATGGGATGGACATCTCAATTACTCTGATTCGGTTAAATGAGTGTATCAGGTAACCACAAGTACTTTGAAGATATGTACGGCTATTATAAATCCATAAAATGCATAAATTAACATTTTAAATAAATGGAAGCCACTGCTGTGGAAGATAAACAGTGTATGCAATTTTTTGTTTTTTTTTAGAGAGACAGGGTCTTGCTATATTGTCCAGGCTGGAGTGCAGTGGCTATTCACAGATGCAATCATAGAGCACTGCAGCCTGAAACTCCAGGGTGCAAGTGATCCTGCTGCCTCAGCCTCCCAAGTTACTGGGACTACAGGTGTATGCCACTGCCTCTGGCAGGGATATGTAATTTTTGAAGCTTTCTTAAGTTTCAGTTGAGAGAGATCTCAAAGCACAGGCTACTGAGGAGGCACTGATACAGAGCGGTTGACAGACAGGCAGGGCTTGAGCTTCTGAGGATGTAGAAGGTGAAGGGTCAGGTTTGAGGAGTCCCATAGGATAATGGGATCATGGACAGATGGCAGGGAGAGTGGGCACCCTGGGGGTTCAACCCAAGTGGCTGCTCTCATCCAGTCACTATACTGTTTTATTTAATGCCAATTCTAATTTATTTCCTCTTCCAAAGTTGGACAATAGCAATCACGGGTATTAAAGCCATTCCAGAGCAAGCAAGTCAGCAGCACTGGCCTGGAGTACCAATGAGTGTAGCTACTAAAGGCATCAGCCACCCTTGACTTTGTCCTTGGTCACATGAAAAACATTTATGCACTTTCCAAAAAGTCATAGGAGAAGGCCACTTACTGTTATTTTGAATGATTCTCCTAAAAGAAACCTAATGAGATTCAGCATTTAGGAAAGTTTGTTTTCAGATCTGGATTTTTTTTTAGTCAAATAATGAAAATTTCATTTTTCGTTCTGATTTGGCTTCCAGGAAGCTGAGCATTTAATCCTCAATTCCTTTCCTGCCCTTGCTGTATTTACTTTCTGATCTCTTAGGACAACTATCCTGCTATGTATATACTTGCTTAAACTTTTTTTAGATGCCAGTATATAATTTATAAATACAAAATACAGACACTAAGAAGTACTGAAGAAATAAAACTCAAACTAAA
>PVKP010019144.1:5392-43108 GCA_004027715.1 Plecturocebus donacophilus
CGGCCCCCCATGTGTGATGTTCCCCTCCTTGTGTCCACGTGTTCTCATTGTTCAACTCCCACTTACAAGTGAGAACATGCAGTGTTTAGTTTTCTGTTTTTCTCTATGTTTGCTGAGAATGATGGTTTCCAGCTTCATCCATGTCCCTGCAAAGGACATGAACTCATCCTTTTTTATGGCTGCATAGTATTCCATGGTTTGTATGTGCCACGTTTTCTTTATCCAGTCTATCACTGATGGGCATTTGGGTTGTTTCCAAGTCTTTGCTTTTGTGAACAGTGCGGCAATAAACATATTTTACAGTAGAATGATTTATAATTCTTTGGATGTATGACCAGCAATGGGATTGCTGGGTCAAATAGTACATCTGGTTTTAGATCCTGGAGGAACCACCACACTGTCTTCTACAATGGCTGAACTAATTTACACCCACCAACAGTGTAAAAGTGTTCCTATTGCTCCACAGCATTCTTAACATTTATTCAGCCTGCTGTAGAAAAAAACAGACTACGAATCTACTATTCAGAAGAGATATTTTAAGTATTATTAAAAGTGTCATTCAGAATTGTGTTTTACTCTAATAAAGGAGAATAAGAACCTGCTATGAATATGCAAACTTGCTATTATTTTGATTCATTTTTGTTTTTAATTTTTGTGGGTGCATAATAGGTATATATATTTATAGATTACATGAGATATTGTGATACAGTCATGCACTGTGTAAAAATCATGCCAGAATAAATGGGAGTATCATCAACTCAAGCATTTATCCCTTATGTTACGGATAATCTACTTATACTCTTTTAGTTATTATAAAATGTACAATAAGATTATTTTGACTATAGCCACCCTGATGTGCTATTGAATAGTAGGTCTTATTCATCCTTCTACTTTCTATTGTTAGGAGTTCAGCTCTTTATTTTTTAGTTCCTACAAGTGAGAACATGTGAAGTTTGTCTATCTGTGCCTGGCTTATTTCACTTAACATAATGACTTTCAGTTCCATCCATATTGATGCAAATGACAGGATCTTGTTCTTTTTATGGCTGAATCAGATTTTATTTTGTATATGTACCACAGGTTACTCCCACATCTTGGCTATTGTGAATAGTTATGCAATAAACATCGGAGTGCAGATATCTCTTCAATATACCAATTTCCTTTCTTTTGGGTATACATTCAGCAATGAGATTGCTGGAAAACCTGGTAGCTCTATTTTTAGCTTTGAGGAAACGCCAAACTGTTCTCTAGAGTGGCTGTACTGATTTACCTTCCCAACAACACCGTACTAGGTTTCCGTTTTATATATATGCTTGCCTGCATTGGCTAATGTCCGACTTTGGGATAAAAAGCATTTTAACTGGGGTTAGATAACTTGTTGTAGTTTTGGTTTGCTTTTCTCTGATGACCAATGAGGTTGAACACCTTTTCATGTATCTGCAATTTTTTTGTCTTTTGAAAAATGTCTATTCAGTTCTTTTGCCCATTTTAAATAAAATTATTAGATTTGTTCCTATAGAATTGTTTGAGCTCCTTTTACATTCCGGTTCTTAATACCTTTCAGATGCACAGTTTGAAAAATTTGTATCCCATTCTGTGAGTTGTCTTCACTTTGTTTCCTTTTCTGTGTGGAAGCCTTTTAACCTGATGTTATACAATTTGTCCATTTTTGGTTTGTCTGCTTGTGCTTCTGGGGTATTAGTTAAGAAATCTTTGCCCAATTCAATGTCCTGAAGAGCTTCCACAAAGTTTATTTTTAGTAGTTTCAATAGTTTGAGATTTTAGATTTAAGACTTTCATCAATTTTGATTTCATTTTTGTATATGGTGAGAGATGGGGTCTAGTTTTATTCTTCTGCATGTGGATATTCCATTTTTCCAGAACAATTTATTGAAGAGACTGTCCTGTCCCTCACTGTGTATTCTAGGCAGCTCTGTCAAAATGAGTTCACTGAGATGTACACATTTATCTCTGCGTTCTCTATTCTGTTCCACTGATCTATATGTCTGTTTCTATGCCAGTACCATGCCACTTTGGTAACTATATTTCTGTAGTGTAATTTAAAGTCAGGTAATGTGATTCCTTCAATTTTGTTCTTTTGGTTTAGAATACTTTTGGCTATTTAAGGTATTTTGTGGTTTTAAGAAAAATTTAGAATTACTTTTTCTATTTCTGTGAATGTTGTTGATATTTTGATAGAGATTGCATGGAATCTATATATTGCTTTCGGCCGTATGAACACTTCAAGAATACCGATTCTTCCAGTGAATTATCATGGAATGTCTTTCCATATTTTTGTGTCTTCTTCAATTTGATACATCAATGTTTTATAGTTTTTATTGTAGAGATCTTTCACTTTGGTTAATTCTTAGATAATCTGTATATATTAGAAATTGGATTAATTTCTTCACTTCTTTTTCAGACTATTCCCTTTTGGCATATAGAAATGCTACTGGATTTTGTATGTCAATTTTGTGTCCCACCATTTTAATGAAATTGTCAACTCTAATAGCTTTTTGGTGGAGTAGTTGGGTTTTTCCAAATATAGAATCGCATCAACTGCAAACAAGGATAATTTGACTTTTTCCTTTCCAAGTTGCATGCCCTTTATTTCTTTCTCTTGTCTGATTGCTGTAGCTAGGACTTCCAGTACAATTCAGGTAACAGTGGTGAAAGCAGGTAACCTTTTCATGTTTCCCATCTTAGAGGAAAGGCTTTCAGTTTTTCCACATTAAGGATGACACTAGCTGTGTATCCATCATCTAAGGCATTTAGTATGTTGAGGTATGTTCCTTCTGTACCCATTTTAAGGGTTTTTTTAATCATGAAGAGACATGTAATTTTATGAAATGCTTTTTCAGCATCATTTAATGTAGGAACTTAGTGCTTTCACTGTATCCCATAGATTTTGGTATGCTGTGTTTCTATTAACCTATGCTTGAAGAAATGTTTCAATTTCTTTCTTAATTTCTACATTGACCCACTGGTCATTCAGGATTATTCTGCTTAATTTCTATGTGTTTGCATAGTTTCCAAAATTTCTCTTTCTATTGATTTCTAGTTTTATTTCATTGTGATCAAAAAAGATGCTTGATATTATTTCTTTTTTTAATGTTTTAAGAGTTGTTTTGTGACCTAACGTAATATATCCTTAAGAATGATGCAGTATGTGCTGAGAAGAAATAATGTGTATTTGGCAGGTGTTGGCTAAGATGTTGTATAAATATTTATTAGCTCCATTTGTTCCATAGTACAGATTAAGTCTGATGTTTCTTTGATGATTTTCTATCTGGAAGATCTGTCCAATCCTGAATGTGGGGTGTTGAAGTCTCCAGCTGTGATTGTACTGGTGTCTCTCTCTTTACTCCTAATATTTTCCTTTATGTATCTTAGTGCTCCAAGGTTAGGTGCATATATATTTACAATTGTTTTATTAATCTTGCTGAATTGGCCCCTTTATCACTAAATAGTAACTTTGTTTTTCTTTTTATAGTTTACATCTTGAAGTTTATTTTGTATGAAGTAAATATAGGCACTCCTGCGATTTTGGTTTCCATTGGCATGGAATATATTTTTCCATTGATTTTTACTTTATGTTGATCTTTCCACATGAAATGTGTTTGTTGTAGGCAACAGATCATTGGGTCTTGGTTTTCCATTTAACTACTCTTTCTTTTGACTCGTGGGTTTGGTCTATTTATATGCAATATTATTATTACTAAACAAGAAACTTTCTCCTGCCATTTTTTAAATTGTCTTCTGGTTGTTTTGTGGTCTTCCTTCTTTCCTTTATTCTTGTCTTTTACTGAAGGTTACTTTTTTTGTGTGATTTAATTTATTGCTTTTTATTTTTTATGTAGCCATTATCTGTGGGGTTATTTTGAAATTACCATGAGGCTTACAAAAACCATTTCATAATGTATTATCTATTATTTTAAGCTGATAGAAATTCAACACTGGTTGCTTAAAGAAACAAACAAACAAAAAAAAAACCTCTACATGGTAACTTTGTCACCCTACATTTTAACTTTTTATTGTTTCTATTTACATTTCATTGTACTGTCTCTGTCTTGAAAAGTCATTGCAGTTAGTTATCTTTGATTGGTTTATCTTTTAGTCTTTCAATTTACAGCAAGAGTAGTTTACACACCATAGTTAAAGCGTTACAACATTCTGTGGTTTTCTGTGTTCTCACTAACACAAGTGAGTTCTGAACCTTCAAATGGTTTCTTATTACCTATTTATGTCCTTTTCTTTCTGGTTGAAGTACTCCCTTTAGCATTTCTTATAGAACAGGTCTGGTGCTGATAAAATTCCTCAGCTTTTATCTAGGAAAGTATTTATACTTCATGCTTGAAGGACATTTTTGCTCAAAATACTGAACTGTTTTTTCAGCACTGTATATATATCATGCCACTGTCTCCAGGTCTGCAAGGTTTCCAGTAAAAAGTATGCTGCCAGACATATTAGAGCTCCATTGCATGTTATCTGTTTTTGTTGTTATTATTTCTCTCCTGCTGGTTTTAGGGTCCTTTCTTTATCCTTGACCTTTGAAGTTTGATTATTAAATACTCTGAAGTTTTCTTCTTTAGTTAAATCTGCTTGATGTTCTATAATCTTCTTGTACTTGGATATTAATATCTTCTTCTAGGTTTAGAAATTTCTGTTATTTAACCTTTTAATAAAGTTTCTACCCCTCTCTCTCCCCCTACTCTCTTTTTAAGTTCAGTAACTCTTATAGTACTCTATTAAGGCTATTTCCTAGGTCTCATAGTTGTGTTGTTCATTCTTTTCTCTTTTGTCTACTCTGTGTATTAGCCAATAATCTCTTAAGCTCACTAAGTCTTTCTTCTGCTTGATTATTTCTGCTACTAAAAGATTCTGACTGCATTCTTCAGTATGTCAATTGAATTTTTCAACTCTACAATTTCTGCTCGATTCTTTTTAAATATTTCAACCTCTCTTTTTAAATTTATCTTATAGAATTCTGAATTTCTTCTCTGAGTTATCCTAAATTTCTTTGAGTTTCCTCAAAACAGCTATTTTGGATTATCTGAGAGTTTACATAGCTCTGTTTTCCCAAAATTGATCCCTGGTGACTTATACAGTTTATATTGTGAGGTTATGTTTTCCTGGATGGCCCTGATGCTTGTAGATTTTTGTCTGTCTCTGGGTATTAAAGAATTATGTATTTATTGTAGTCTTCTCAGTCTAGACTTATTTGTATCCATCCTTCTTGGGAAGGCTTTTCAGATATTCAAGAGGACTTGAATGTTGTAATCTAAGCAGTATCTATATTAGGGGACACCTCAAGCCCAATAAGGCTGTGGTTCCTATAGACTCTTAGGGGTATCCCCTTGATGGTCTTGGATAAGATCCAGGAAATATTCTATAGACTACCAGGCATAGTCCTTTGTTCTCTTCCTTTACTTTATCCCAAACAGTCTTTGTTCTGAGCTGCCTGAAGCTGTGGATGAAGTAACATAAGTACATAAACATTCCTTTAGCCACTGCCACAAAACCATGCTGAAGCCAGTTCAGCATTGGGTCTTACCAAGCCTGGCTGTAACCACTTCCTAGCAGCTGCCTATGTTCTCTCAAGGGCCTTAGTCTCTACAATCAGCAGACAGTAAATCCAGCCAAATTTGTGACCGTCTCTTAAGGGCAACACCACATTCCCTGGTGCCTGCAGTAAAAGCTGCTTGTGTTTAACCATGGTTCAACTACAGCCTCGCATGGAGCCAGCACCCCTGGCTGGGAGCAGTGGCTGGACACTGCGCTCATTCACACACCTCACCACTCTACACCTGGCCACCTGGCTTACCCTTGGCAGGCATGGGATGCAGGCTGGTAGCATGAGCAGAACATAGCCTACTGGGCCAAGCAGGTGGAAGGAAACCAGTGGGCCCAAGCAAAACTCAGGCAATGGTGCCACCAGCCACAGAGGTTTTCGGCAGCCAAAGTGACACCCTAAGGATCCTCTGACAATGGGGTAGCAAAGAGTTCAATTGAGTGTCTCACAATTGCTGTGCTCTCTTTCTCACAAGTACAGACTCTCTCTTCACGCCACCCACCCACTAACAAGAGTTGGGAGAGAGGTGGCATCACTAATTCAAAACAATCCTCTTACCCTTTTCACAGTAACAAAACTACACACTCTACACTTGTATCCCAGAATGTAAAGTAAAATTAAAATAAATAAGTGAATAAATAAATAAATAATACAAGCTAGTCATAGCTTACATGGTTTATTTAACTGAGCACCTAAGTCACCTTTGGTGTTAAAGTGAAGTTAATTAATTCAAATCATTTGACAGATATTTATTAGGCACCTACTATGAGCAAAGGGCAGTAACTCAAAGTTCTACCACTCATGTTATTTAATTTATACCCTTGTTAAGAGAGGTAGGCACTAAGTAAACACAATGGTAAATACAAGATATATTTTATCAGGTGATGCCAACAGCTAGGAGAAAAACAAAATATAGTAGGAAGGATGGAGAGGAGTAGGCAAAAAAGGGTACTACTTTATTGTCAGGATAACAGCATGACATTTGACAAAAGACCGGATGGATTTGAGAATGTAAGCCATGAAGACTTGCAGGAGAGGGCATCTAAGGCAGACAGAAAGGAAGTGCAACATTCCTGAGGTAGTAGCATGCCTAGTAAGTCTGGGAAACAACACAAAAGCCGGAAAATGTGTTATAAATGAGGTTAGAGTAGATACAGTGGAACCATAATGTTTAGGACTTTATTAGTTACTATAAAAATTTCAACTTTTAACCTGAAGCATAGGAAGCCACTGGGAAATTTTAGACAAAGAGATTTGTTAAAATCTCACTGCCATGTGTGTACCTATGCAACAATCTTGCATGTTCTTAAAATGTACCCCAAAACCTAAAATGC
This sequence comes from Plecturocebus donacophilus, assembly GCA_004027715.1. Lineage (NCBI taxonomy): Eukaryota > Metazoa > Chordata > Mammalia > Primates > Pitheciidae > Plecturocebus > Plecturocebus donacophilus. The sequence goes on from PVKP010019144.1 coordinate 12,299, forward strand.
AATAAAAAAAAAACTCACTCAGGCTAACACATTAAAAAGAAATAGAGTGTGGGGCACAAGAAGGTCAGGAGACCAGTTAGGAGGCTACTGCGATATTCCAGGTAAGAGATGACAGCATTTTAACCAGGGTCCTGGCATACTAACTGTGGCATGTGGTCATATTCTAGATGTTTTTTAAAAGTAGAGTTGATAGTATTTGCCAGTAAATATTACTTGAGGATGATGGATGACTTCACAGTGTTTATGCAAGTGGAAAGATGAGTTATCAATCAAGATGTGAACGGCAAGGAAGAACAAAACTAGAAAAGATACCGCTGTGTCTCTTTTAGACATAATAAATTCTAACAGTGATTACACATCTGTAGGGAGGGTTGAAAAGATCATAGAACACACAAGTCTGTATTCTGAGTAAAGACAGAGATATAAATTTGGAAGTCATCAGCGCACTGGTAGTATTTAAAGTCTTTACATCAGGTAAGGTAAGCCAGTGAGTGAGTATGGAAACAAAATAGCAGAGGTCTGATGCATGAACCTTAGAACAGTCCAATATTCATAGATCTCAGAAATGAGGAAAAGGGAAACCAAATGTTAATTGCCAATGAAACAGTGCTATGGTTGGAATATCTGCATCCCCCTAAATTTGTATATTTAAATCCTAACCTCCAAGGTGATAGTATTAAAGGTGGAGCTTTTGTAAGGTGATTAGATCAAGTGGGAGGAGCCCTCACGAATAACACTAGTGCCCTTTGAAAAGAGACCACAAAGAGCTCATTTTTGCCTTCTGCCAGACAAGATTACAATGAAAAGACAGCTGTCTCTCAGAGGAAGTGGGCCTTCTCTAGACACCAAATATGCCAGCACCTAGACCTTAAACCTCTAAACCCCTAGAACTGTAAGAGATAAATTTCTGTTGTTTGTAAGTCACCCAGTCTATGCTATACTAGTTTGTTATAGCAGTCAAAAAGGACTAAGAAACCCAGAGGCTGAAAAGAAAAAAAAAAAAAAAAAAGATTGAACAAGTGATCAAATGATACATCAGGTACAACAAGGTCTATGAATTGACCTCTGTATTTAACAATATGACCATAACTTAAGACTTCTATAGAGGGGTAGAGATAAGGCCTGACTGATGTGAATTCAAGCAAGAATGGGAAAAGGGAACTATGTAAACTGAGATAACATGTACAGGTAGCCCTTTTCAGGAGTTTTGCTGAAAGAAGCTCAGAGAAATGGAACAAACTGGAGATAAATGTGAAGTTGAGCAAGTTTCATTTTTAGTGTAAGATTACAGCTCATTTGAATAAACCAGTAAGAGTACGAAATTGATTCTACAAGAGAGAAGCAGAACAATTACTAAAGTTGTATCCTCGAGAGGTGATGGGTTACAGTGCAAAAGCAAAGGGGTTGGCCTTCAACAAAGGTACAGAAATTTCTCCAATAATAAGAGCAAGTGCAATATAAATAAACACAAAAGCACTTAACTTTGTTCTTTTTAACTCGATGGAGTAGAAAAAGGATTAGACTTAGCCAGGTTAGAGATTTTTCTGGAAAAAGCCAATGCATAGAGAGAGAAAGGGGCCATGAAGTTATGCTCAAAGAGGTGATTATAATGCTCAGGCATGAACTCTACATGAAAGTGGAAGTGAGAGCATATGGTATGCAAGAAATATTGTCATGGTAGCAAAATCAATGGACTGTAGGATGCTGGCCGGATTTAAGAATTCTTAGGATCAGGGCAGCAAAGAGAGTGAGCTGGAAAAACAGGAATGGTGTTTGGAGAGTGTAATGCTTAAAATGAAGATTACGGAGAAGAGCAATTACTGACAATGCTAGCATCTTGGTCATGACCACAGAAGTATATGCCTGAGGCAGGGTTACAAAAATATGATCGCGGGAGAAGAGGAAGTTAAAAAAAAGCCTGAGGTAGCAGATATGTGAAAAATAACATATATATACACACACACATATCTATACACATATATATTTTATATGCATATATTTTACATATATGTCTATGTATTGAGAAAAAAGATGTGCTAGGTGCTGAGTTTGAAAAAATGTGTGGGAAAGACCCAGGGATCTGTAAATCCCTCCAACAAGGTGGAGTAATAAAAGGTGCGATATAGTAGCTTGAACTTAAAACTGGGTATTTTTAAAGAGAATAAGGGGAATGGTCTGAAAGAGACCAAGAGAGTATATGTTTATCTGCAGGCCCAGTAGTGAAAGAGGGCAGAAGGAAAAAAAAATACTTCTTAAGAGGGCTTCATGGGAAGCCATTTCCTTAGGGAGAGTCAAGTTTTATAGAGAAGGTTAAAGAATGTTTGGCAAACAGGTTAAGAATACAGTTTTGCTGATAAAAGACACTGAGTCCCACACCCTTATGTGGATGAAGGATGAATCTGGATGAAGAGGAATGACATAGAAGTCTTAGAGATCATAGAGTAACTGACAAAATCAAAGATAAAGTGAAAAATGGGATTAGTCTTGGGTCATTAAGAAGGATACATTAGGGATACAGCATGTATTGGTAAAAAGAGAAAGGGGGACTTGATAAAAGTGTCTGTAGTCTCAGGATCCTTTCTTCACTACTACTGATGAAGTATGAAAGCCAGATGAGATGCTACATTTGTTGAGATACTCTGAAACACTTATACAGAGAAAATTTTCTGTTAGATAATTGCTAAAGGATATACACAATGGAGTTTGAGCCAAAATATTGTAGGGTATGTGGAAAGCTAGAATTAGTAATTAATTAATATAATTAATTATAATTTTCATTGGAAATGAAAACATATATTTCTTTATCTGGCATTAAGAAAATAAGCCAGTCTGATTTATGCAATGGTATTTTGCAATGGTATTTTGCAATGGTGCAAATAAATTATTGTACTGTCAATTTCTACCTGTTGGCTGGGTATCTAAATCTTGGAGATAAAATTTTAATCATCAACATATAATATTCGTATTTCAGACACTCAGAAAACCCAACCTTGAATTGAAGATAATTCTTAAAAACTATAACTGTAGAATACTCTCCAGTACAATACCACAGTGCACTGTGCTAAAACCGCCAATCCTGATAATATATGCAATAGCCGTGTGATATGTTATTTCCATTTTTAAAAAGAAAGAAATAAAACACCGAGAAATAAAACTGCTCTAGGTCATACAGTGAGTAAATATTTAAACATGGTATATCTAAGCGTAAAGCACTATCTGAAACCATGATGTCTATCAGGCTTCTGTAGTACTCCTCAAAGCATAGTCCCTGGACCAATGAATTTGTAAGAAATGTGAATTCTGTGACCCCCATCCCAAACCCTTGAACCAGAAATTCTGGGGATGGTGTCAATAATTCTGTATTTTCATAATTCTTCCAAGTGATTCTGATGCATGTTCAAGTTTGAGAAAGTCCATAGTAAGAAGGGATAAAACAGCAAATCATTGAGAGCATGATACCTACTCTTTAGGTTATTTATTTCTCTTTCAGATGTGTTGTGTGTGGGGGTGGTGGTGTGTGTTGGGGGTATGAGTATGTATATGTGTGTATGGGAACAGGGGTGCAGTACTAGCTAATGCCCCCCCTTTTACAAATACCTTTAGAATTATTATCAACTTCAGGAATTACTGGAACTGTTATAAGAGTCAAATAATTTGGAAACACATCCAGCTTATTATAATCTTGCCACTTTGAGGAGTTGCTCATCAGCACAACTGTTGTCTTTATTTTCTAGTCTATTAAACATATGAAAAAAACAGTAACTCTTACTCTTTCAAACATTAAAGCTCTCATGCTCACCACAAAATCTGGTGCCTTACAAGCATATCATATATTACGAGCCTCTCAGTTCTACCAGAAGTAAGACTTTGCAGAATATGACAGTAATGGTATAGGTCTATGAGACAAGAGAACTGTCATAAAATAAATCTCTGACTCCATACAGCGAACACCTTATTAGAAAAGACATTCTTGCTGCTCCAGAGCTGTTACCAGGACAGCTAAATTACTGAAACAGCCATTTCGTCTCTTCTTTTTCAGTGAATAGAGAATCAATATGAAACAGACTGCAACTGGCTTTATTATGTTACATGAATAACTGATTTTCATGGAAAATATTTTCTAAAAATAATCATAGCAAGAGTTTTCTTACCTAGCTCCACATTTTACAACCAAAATAGGAGACCATTACAAAACCATTAATCAGTTCAGTACTTTCCCTTTATCCCTAATGGCATAATGATAAACTAAATTTACCAGGAAAGAAATCTCACAGAGAGAAAATCATGAATCAATTAATTTTTTGTGAGGCAGGACTTATGAAAATAAATGGTGGTGAAAGGCAAGTAACCTCTTGCATTTCTTTGCCTCTGTTAAGTTTTATTCCAGCTACTTAATATCTATAATGTCCTATGTATCATCATCAGAGGCAATCACCCCCATTTTACAGAGAAAGAAATGTGGACCATAGACATTTAACAAATACACACAGGTAATGCTACACATTGTGTTTAGAACTTGGATTGGAATCTGGTTCTTTTGACCATTACTTCTCTATTTAATGCTGCCTCGATTCTCACCTAAACTTCTTAGTGACCTGTCTAGAAATAGTATGCACCACATCCACTTAACAAATGCATGATCATCTAAACCAGTAGTTCTCTAAGTATAACAGAGGGGCACTCTTTCAGGGGATGTTTTCATAGTAACACTAGGATGTTAACAGCCTTTTTCACTTGCATTCATTCAGGAGTTAAAGGAGTTTTCCAGAGGCTACATGATATGGGATATGGAAACAGACAATGCAGAAGAATAAAGAAAAATCAGCTTTCTTCTGTTAAACTATCATTTAAAAGATTTTCAAAAACATAAAAATGGCAATCTTCTCATATTTTTTGTTTTAAAAATTGTTATGAAATTTTTAAGTCAACATATGATTTTATCAATCATCGAAGCCTAACACACACACATTATAAACTTCCATACATATTTTAAAGAAAGAGAGCATAATGCTATGAGGTAGAACAATAGAGGGAGGAAAAAAATTCTCATATAAATTAGGAAGGCTAAACTGAGGAATAAGAAGGAATCATATGAAATGATTGACAGAAAGAGGACCTGATAGAGGAAACATCATGTTTTTAACATCTTAAGGTGACAAAGTTTGAATGTACTCAAGGAACTGAAGCATAGACAGGCAGTTAGGGTATAAAGAGCAAAGAAAAGACAGAAAATAAAGAGGTTGGAAACTGAGTCAGAGGCTGTATCTTACAAATTACCATATGTCATAATAGAAAGCTTAGATTGTATTCCATCCACAGTGGCAAGTCTTTAAAGAATTCCAAGTAGTAGAAAGAGCATGATGTGTATTAAGCAGGCAGTATTGATTGAAAGAAGTAAATCTATCAAAATAGGCAAAAAATTCATGAATCAACGGGGTGGAAATTTACACATTATCAAAACCTTGTGGAGAAACAGGCCAACTAAGGAAGAAGAAACTGCAGAAGCATTACATTTTTTGAACAATAAGGTAAGGTGAGCTAAGAGTACGACTGGAGTTTTACCAAATGGACCAGTGCCCACTTGAGTTTGACTCCCCTGGCACCACCCCAACTTACTGTAGGAAAGAAACCTTCCCTCTGTATCTATAATAAGGCACACAAATGGAATAAGCGGTAATCAGAGGCAGAGAAATATATGTTTCATCTATTAACTCCATTGAAAAGGTTTTAGGATGATGAGGCAATGTGAGTTCATACAAAAAAGTAAATTTGAGTCTGGGCATGACATACCATCTTTGGCAAGAGACCTAAGACTGAGAAATGGAATCACGATGTTCTCTTTATAAGTTAGTCTTTGATCAGCACAATTTTAACATTTACTGCTTAGTCTCCTCTCCCTGCCCTAACTCTCACCCAAGAAAGTTGAGCCTGCTCTGTGAGAGGTAGAGATAGAGCCTGGAGTCAACAGTCTGACTGATACTTATAAAAGTTCACTCTAAATGCCATGTAAGAAAACACTGAAAAAAGGGGAGCAAAACTGGAAAGAGTCATTAGAAGGCTATTATAACTGTCAAAGGGAAAGATGGTGATAGCTTGGGTAAAATGTTCATTTTAGAAATATAAAACATATGATTGTGTGACAGGAATTAGATAAAGAGCTAATAGAGTTCTTGATGCAATGGTTTGTGAAAATCGAGAAGGGGAGAAATAAATATTACTCCAGTATTACTGGTTTGTGCAGCTGAGTAGATGATGATTCTATCTACTGAGATAAGAAAAACTGGGGGAAAACATGTCAAGTAAGACAGAAGAGAATCAAAACTCTGGGACATGTTAGGTTTAACTTATTTGTGAGACATCTCAGTGAGAAACGTCAAGGATGCAGTTTGCTAAAAAAGAAAGATGAAGCCCAGAGGAAAGGCTGTAATGAGAACACACATTTTGGAACAATAGGTATGTCTACTGAAAGTCCTAAAAATCTAAGTCCTGCCTTAACATCTTTGAGCCTGAAAAAGGGTTGGATTCAAAGACCTAATCTTCATTTCCCCTGCTTTCTCCAAATACACTCCACACCCTGCAAGAATTGCTCCTCACCCAGCTCATCCCCACCTGTACTAGCTGCACCCGACTCAGTCCTTAATCTAAGTGGTTTCACTTTTCTGCAAGCCATAAGAATTCTTCAAATAGGCCAATCACATCTTTCAGGGGAAACCCCGGGACTCCCTATACACCTCTACAAAGTCTGCCTCCCACAGAACCTGAGGGTTTACTCTATTCCCGGGTGCAACCCACATGTGGGGGTTGCACCTATATGGTATGTGGTATCTTCCCCTCCCAAATCATGAATATGTGTAAACAGTAAACTTCTGTGAGTGTAAGTCTCATCTATCCAGTGTTGGGTGTCATGTATTTGGCCATCTGATTCTATCTGGGACTAGGAATCTCCCTTTCTCCAGTAGGGTGAATAGCAGGTTATCAAAATAACATGTAAATGGTATATAAAGCCACTGAGATGGACAAAGTCATCTAGGCAGAGAATTTTAGAGGGATTAGCCATCAGGTACAGTGATGATCCAGCAGAAGAAGCTGAGATGTGACTTGAGAGCAAAAGGAAAACCAGTTGCTGAGGAGCCCTGGAAACGAAAAGGAAAGGTTGTTTAGGAGGAGGATGAAATTTTACCTGTCCACACTCAGCAACTGACTCACTGATGTTAATAAGGCAAAAGCACATCCAAGGGAGTAGAGAGAATGAAATACTGAAGTTAATTAAACAGTGAGTGAGCGATAAGGATGTGAAGACAACGTGTCTTTTACAAGATTCAGTAATAAAAGGGAGCAGATAAATAGATTACTACCTGGACAGAAAACTGGGATAAAAGAAAGGAGTCTATTTGGATTCTGATTGGAATAACCCAATAGGGAAAAAGTTTGATGATGCACACACACAAAAAAGGGATATCCAAAGAAAAGAGGCCCTTGCAAAGGCAGGATCTATTAGTCCATTTTCATACTACTATAAAACACTGCCCAAGATTGGGTAATTTATAAAGGTAAGAGATTTCATTGACTCACAGTTCACCATTTCTGAGAAGGCCTCAGGAAACTTACAATTATGGTGGAAGGTGAAGGGGAAAGAAGGCACCTTCTTCACAAAGCAGCAGGAAGGAGAAATGACAAGCAAAGGGGAAAAGCCCCTTATAAAATCATCAGATTTCATGAGAACTCACTATTATTCCATTACAGCATCGAAGAAACTGCCCCCATGATTCAATTACCTCCACCTTGTTTCTCCCTTGACATGTGGGGACTATGGGGATTATAGGGATTTTATTTCAGTTTCATATTTCGGTGGGGACACAAAGCCTAACCATATCACAGGGTGAAGTACAAAAGAGCACACTTGGAGATAATGGTCTTTGATAAAAGCAAAACCTCATCACCCTTGTTAAGAAAAAAAAACTTTGGTATGAATCCTACTGCTTTGTACATTTGATACTGGAAAAGAAAGCTCTTTTCTTTTGGTTTGAATTTTTCCATTGAAGTATGAGCAAGAGTATTTGCAACTAAGACTATAAATGTGAGGAGTGAGAAAACTGCAGGAAAGAGTTAATGTGGAAACTGGAGAGAAAGCCCACTTGAAAACTCACAGTGGAATTCTAAAAATGTAGTCATTCTTAATTAAATCAGTCCTTGATTGTCTGCACATCACAAATTTAACAGTAACTGCTTCAATTTTGGAAGGCCTACCATGACTTCACATATATTATCCCTTTTTATTTTAAACCATACTACAACTTTATGATGCTGAAATTATATGTCCCACTTTATATATAAGAAAATTGCAGCTCAAAAATCTTATGTAATAGCAAAATTAGTAAGTGACAGAGCAGTTAGTTTAGTTCAGGTCTATCCAATGTAAAAGGTATTGCTATTTGCACCATCGGTTTTTCTCAAACTTGAATAATGCAGACATATTTTAAAGTGAAACAAGTCTCATGAACTCCTAGCATTGAACTGTTAAGTTGTTTGATCTTCTCTCAGCATCAGAAGATTTGTAAACCAAAATTAAGATGCAGGCACTAAAGTTGTATACATCATTTGTAAAGCAGTAATTTAAATGATCCACAGATTTTTCCAAATCTTTTCCTCCTAGGGTGACTGCAATCTTCCCCCTTCAGACTCCTCAAGACAATCACCACACCTCCGTCAGGTGAGTATTAAGCTTTGTACACATTACCTTGAGAAAATGCAGTGAACAAAGTCATGTAAAATAATCCAGGGTGTCTATGGAATAATGGTAGCTTCCTAAATCTAATCTCTTTGCTCATAATCTAACTACCATAAGTAGGAAAAAAGTGAGCAAATAAAACTACCTTTAAAACATGTCAAAGAATAAATCTGAAGATAAAGAATATAATATAGTTTACGGGCTTGAGATTTCAACAAGATGGATTACCAGAGGTATCTGGAACTCATACCCCTCACCAAAAATAAAAAGGTGAGAGCAATAAATAGTTAAAATTCAAGTATAGTGCCTTAAAAAAGGAACTTGAGTACAGCAAGGGAGGGGTGAATTCCCTATGAAGCATGGACACCCAGAATGGCAGCATAGAGAGGGGAGGAGAGCACCCTGCTTCTGCTACTCTATCACCTCCACCAAGATTGGCTGGAAACCGGGAAGGACTTTCATTTGTGTGGAAAAGGGTAAGCAGAAGAGCTCCAACAGCTCCATTACATAACAGTCATCTACAAGAGAATTCTGCAGTCCTCACAGGCCATGATCACAGCTAGGCAAGTTGCCTAGAGTTCACATGGCTACATTGCTCCAAAATGTAAGTCCATATTGTGCACCTCTCACTTCCAGTTGCTACAGAACAGTGTCATCTTAGAATTGGAGCCAATACCAGAGTGTACCTTTCTCTGACAGCCAGTGACTATCCTGTTTCTCCATCCACGAGGCTCTATCATTTTTATCATGCTTACACATATGACTACAGCACTCTAATTCCAGTACTCAAAGCTTAGTCCCTGTGATCCAGCATCTGAGCCCCTCAACTGGAGAGGCTACACTAGAGCCAGTGGATGCACTGCCTATTTGACTCCTTGGCCTGAAAACCAACCCAGCACCCAGAAAAGCTTTGCCACTACTGCCACAAACCCTCACAGTCTAGGCCACTAAGGCACCTGCAGAAATTGCTGACATGGATTTCAGTGGAAGAATCTGCATGGAGGCTACACTATTATGTAGTCTCCCAGAACCAAAGCTAAGAAACTACCCAATGACAACAGCTACAAGAAGATGTCTTTCCCTTCTAAAGCGAGTCCATAAAATTGGAAGCAGTGACAATTCCACCAGATACACAGATATCAATGTAATGATACATGAAACATGAAAATAAACAAGAAAATATGACACTTCCAAAAGTACCAAATAATTACATAATAACAGGCCTTCAAGAAAAATAAATTTAAGAAATGCCAAAAAAGGAATTCAAAATGACAATCATAAGGACACTTGGCAAGATACAAGGGCATATAGGTAAACACTTCAATGACATCACTAAATGAGGAATTTAACAAATGAGGAATTTAACAAAGAAAATGTGAAAAGAACCAAAGAAAAACCTGGAACTAAAGAATCTGATGAATTGAGGGCTTCAACAACAGACTAGAAGAAAGAATTTCTGAACTTGAAGATAGGTCTTTGGAAATAACCAAGTCAAAGGAGAGAAAAGAAAAAGTAAACCAAAGGGATTTATGTGATATCATTAAGCAAATATTTCTTTACATATCTTTACATAGATATTTGCTTAATATACTTAGTATACATTGGGGGAGCTCCAGAGGCAAAATAGATGAAAGGCACAGAAATCCTATTTAACAAAGTAATAGCAGAAAACTTTTTAAGTCTTGAGAGAGAGAGATAGACATCCAAATCCAGGAAGCTCAAAAGTCCCTAAATGTTTTAAAACAGAAGTTCCTCATCAGGCAACATTACAATTATGTTAGACTGCTCTTGCCTTGCTACAGTATAATATTCGAGGATGGGTAATTCATAAAGAAAATAGGTTTAATTGGCTCACATTTCTGCACACTGTGCAGGAAGCATGACATGGGCATCTGCTGAGCTTCTGGTGAGGACTCAGGAAGCTTACTCTCAAGGCTAAAGGCAAAGGGAGAGGAGGCATCTGGGGAGAGAGGGAACAGGGGGAAGGTGCCACACATTTTTAAACTAGATCTTATGTGAATTCACTCACCACTAAGGAGATGGCACTAAGCCATTCGTGAGGGCTATGCCCCAATAATCCATTCACCTCCCACCAGGCCCCACCTCCAAGACTGTAGATTACAATTCAACATGGTATTTAGAGGGGACAACATCCAAACTTTATCAACAATCAAACTGTCAAAACACAAAGAGAGAATTCTATAAGCAGCAAGAGAAAAGAGAGAAGCCACATATATGGGAATCTCCATTAGACTATCAGAAGATTTCTCAACTGAAGCCTTGCAGGCAAAGGAAAAATGAGATGATACATTCCAAGTGCTGTAAGGGGGAAAAAAAAGTCAGCCAAAAATAGTATACACAACAAAGCTGTCCTCCAGAAAAGATAAAAAGACCTTCCCACATGAGCAACAGTACAAGAAATTCATCACCCCTAGAATAATCTTAAAAGAAATGCTCAAGGGAAAAATACAACTGGAAGCAAAATGACAATAATTACTATTATGAAAATACATCAAAGTATAAATTCACCACGAGAGGTAAATTCATAATCATTCAAACCTCTATAATGAAGGTTAAAGTCAAAATAACTACAGATACAATTAGTTGTAAAAGAACCCACAATATACAAAAATGTGTATTAAGGTAAAAGTGGTAAAAGTAATGTATTGTGAGATGTGGATAAAAGCCTAGAGTGTTTTTATATCACCTAAGATAATTTTCTCTCGGCATAAATTAATCTATTTTAACTACAAGATTATTTGTTTTAGGTACACATTAACAACCAAGAAAAAAAATGCAGCAGATACATGAATGAGAAAGGGAATGAAATCAAACCTTTCAACTAAAAGCAAACAGAAATCATTAGATCACAAAGGTGAAAAAGAATGAAAGAAAAAACAAAGGATCTACAGAACAACCACAACAGAATCAGCAAAATGGAAGGAATAAGTACCTACCTATACAACTGGAAGCAAAATGACAGTCTTGAAGGCAAACGAATTAAATTCTCCAATTAAAAGATACAAAATAGCAGAATTAAAAACAAGATCCAACTATATGCTCCTACAAGACTCACTTTACCTGTAAGAACACACACATTTGGGTTAGTTCCAAGTCTTTGCTATTGTGAACAGTGCCACAATAAGCATACATGTGCATATGTCATTATAATAGAATGATTTATAATCCTTTGGATATATACCCAGTAATGGGGTTGCTGGGTCAAATGTTATTTCTATTTCTAGATCCTTGAGGAATTGCCACAGGGAAGGGAACATCGCACACCATGGACTGTTGGGGGTTGAGGAGGGATAGCATTAGGAAAAATACCTAATGTAGATGACAGGGTGATGGATGTAGCACTACCATGGCACATGTATACCTATGTAATGAACCTGCACATTCTGCCCATGTACCCCAGAACTTAAAGTATAATAAATAAATAAATACACAAAAAAAGAACACAGGCAATTTGAAACTAAAGAGATGGAAAATATATTCTATGCAAAAATAAAAAGTGAGCAGGTGTTGCAAAAAGAAAAAGGGAGCAGGAGTGGCTTTGACTGTAATAGATAAACCGCACTTAAAGTAGAAAACTATGAAAAGGACAAACAAGGTCATTATGTGATGATGAAGGAATCTACTAAGCAAGTGTATGCAAACAGATATAAATGTATATATGCCCAAAACTGGAGTATACAAATATATAAAGCAAATACTATTAGATCTAAAGGGAAAAAAGACGAAGAAAAAAAATGCAATACAGTAATAATAGAGGACTTTAATAACAATGGGCAGATTATGCAGACAGAAAATCAGAAAATACACACTGGACTTACATTGACCAAATGGACCTAACATTTACAGAGCATCCTACCCAACAGCTACAGAATCTGCATTCTACTCAACTGCACATGGGACATTCTCCAGGATACATCATGTTAGGCCACAAACTATGTCTTAACAAACTTAAGAAGATAGAGATCCTATCAAGTATGTTTTCTAATCATCACGGTATTAAACTAGGAATCAGTAACAAGAGGGACTTCTGAAACTTTACAAATACATGGAAATTCAACACCAGGCTACTGAATAACCAATGGGTCAATAAGGAAATTAAAAAAGAAGTAAAAAATTTTTAAGACAAATGAAAACAGAAACACAGCATACCAAAATCTATGAAACACAGCAAAAGCAGTACTATGAGAGAAGTGTATACCTCATAGTACTGTTTATATAAATGCATATATCAAAAGAGTAGAAAGATCTCAAATAAACAACCTAACAATGCACCATCAAGTAACTGAAAAGGTAGGGACAAAGTAAACTTAAAATTGGTAGGAAAAATCATAAAGATAAGAACAGAAACAAAATAAAGACTAAAAAAGATCAATAAAATGTAAAGTTAGATTTTTGAAAAAATAAAATCAACAAATCTTTAGCAAGACTAAGAAAAAAAATGGCAAGAAAAATCAGAAATGAAAATGAAGACATTACAACTAATACCACTGAAACACAAAGGATCATGAAAAGCTTCCAGCTTTTCCTATAACATCTGGAAAAAGAAAAAGATGCCCATGTTTACTACTTCTGTTGAACATAGTAGGTAAGTGGAAAAGTAATTGAGGATTTTGCCATATAGTAGTACTGAAATGATGGTACTGAAAGTTCTAACCAATGCAATTGGGCAAGAAAAAGGAATAAAGAAGCATCTAAATTCAAAAGGAGACGATGAAATTGTCCCTTTGGAGACAACATGATCTTACCTCTAGAAAACCCTAAAAGCTTTTTTCAAAAAAGCTATTGGAATTAAGAAACTAAGTGATGTTACAGAATACAAAATCAATACACATCATGACAATTAGCAAGATGGCTGACTAGAGATATTTGAAACTCATCTCTTCCTCAAGCAATGACCATGGTGACTAGAAGCCCGGGAGGGTAACAATGTAGATACTCACTCTCTGTAGCCCGATCTCCTCCGTCTGCATTGGATTATATCAGAGACAGGAGGGAATTATCTGTAGGGAAAAAGGTATGCAGAAGAGTCTCCCCACTAGCCTTCACTGCCACCTCAAATACCTCCAGTTCTTATTACAAGAGAATCCCACAGTCCTTGCAAGCCCCAAGTCCAGTTTGGAGCGCTAACAGAAATTCACACAGCTGCATTGTTCCGGATTAGCAGCATAAAATGTGTACTTTCCACTTCCCAATCAGCCCTTGTAAGCCATCTTACTGCAGCACAGCACCATCTTAAGACAAGATTAACCTCCGGAGTGTATTCTGGTCTGGGGTCCAACAGCCACGGCACCTCTTCAGCACTGGGGCTTCATTTTCATTATACCAAGCCCACACAGTGGCTAAATAACAAACCCTAGCTGTGCAGAACCTGAGCCCAGGACTCCCTAGGATTCTGGCCCTGTACAGCAGAGAACCAACTCCCACTGCCAGCACGTCTAAGTGGAAGAAGAGTCTGGTAGTATTGCCCAGGGCAAACCTGTCCTTGAAACAAGCAAACTACTGCATGCCTTCCCTCAAGTAGGAAAAATCTGTGTCACCTAGCAGCTGACATACCTCTGGAAAAGCACAGCAACTATATACACATTCTCAGGGCTTCAGAAAGAATCTGCTCGGCCACCTCTGCCCGACACATGCCCAGGCTAATCAAGAGCTGGACACCTAAATCTCAGACATGAGAAACAGCCCCATAGGCTATCCCTGGTAGACACACCTCCAGGTCAGCCTTGCAGCTGTAATTCCATGTTTCAAAATTGAGAAACAGCCCTGCAGGCCACCCCAAAAGGTATATTCTCAGGCTGGCTAAGCATCTCTGTGCCTGTGTCGCAGGCCTCAGAAAAAGCCTGTGGTCCACCTCCATCAAATATACATCCAAGGCAGCCAAGAAGTTGCACAATCATGTTCTGAGCCTGAGAAACACCCCCATCTGAACCCCCAGGACAACTAAGGAGCTGTGTGCCTATGTGCTGGGCCTGATACACAGCCCAACAGGCGGCCCTGGATGAAACGACCCCAAGCTAACTGAGCAGCTGTGTACTCATATGCCAGGTCTGAAAATAGCCCCACAGGATGTTCATACTAGACACACCACCAGACTAGCAAAGAAACCATTCAGCTGCATCCTGGGCCTCAAAAACAGACCCAGGGACCTCTGCTAGTGAACCTGACCCCTGCCCCACTGAGTACCATTGCATTTATGTCGGGGCCTGTGAAACAGCTCCAAAGTCCTCCTGGCAGTGATACCTCAAGGCTAGCCAAGTAAAAACACATCCATGCCCCTGGCCGGAGTAACAACTCTGTGGTACTAACTGCAGTGAAACAGACTGCAAGTTAGTTGACTCACCTTATAAACAAACACACCTCTGACCTGAGAAACAACAGGGCAAGCCCACATCTGGCAAAGCTGAACTATCGCTGGTACAAATGTTCTCAGCCTGGGCCACTGAAATACTGAAAGTCATCACTAGATGGATTACAGTTGAAGAAATACATGGAGACTATACTACTGCATCCATCTACAAGTAGGGTGTATTAGTCCATTCTCACACTTCTAACAAAGACACACTTTCCTTTTAAATGATCCAAAACTGGGTCATTTAAAAGGAAAGAGGTTTAATTGACTCAGAGCTCAGCATGGTTGGGAAGGCCACAGAAACCTGACAATCACGGGGGAAGGGGAAGAAAACATGTCCCTCTTCACATGGTGGCAGAAGAGAGAATGAGTGCTGACTGAAAGGGGAAGCCTCTTATAAAACTCTCAGATCTTGTGAAAACTCACTATCATGACAGCAGCATGGGGGAAACAGCCCACGTTATTTAATTATTTCCACTTGGTCCCACCCTTGACACTTGGAGATTATCATAATTCAAAGTGAGATTTGGGTGGGAAAGCAGAATAAAACCATATCATTCTGCCCAGGGCCCCTCCTACATCTCATGTCATCACATTCCATAACACAATCAGCCACTTCCAACAGCCCCCCCCAAAGTCTTAACTCATTTCAGCATTAACACAAAAGTTCAAATCCAAGGTCTCATCTGGGACATAACAAGTTCCTTGCACCTATGAGCTTGTAAAATCAAAAACAAGATAGTTAATTCCTAGATACAGTGGGGGCACAAGCATGGGGTAATTACATTCATTCCAAATGGGAAAAATTGACCAAAGGGGCTACAGGCCCCTTGCAATTCTGAAATTCAGTAGGGAAGTCATTAAATCTTAAAGTTCCAAAATGGTCTCCTTTGACTCCATGTCTCACATCCAGATTGCACTGATGCAAGAGGTGAACTCCCACAGCCTTGGGAAGCTCCCCTCCTGTGGCTTTGCAGGGTACAATCCCACTCCCAGCTGCTTTCATGGACTGGTGTTGAGTATCTGTGGCTTTTCCAGGTCCATCGTGCAAGCAGTTAATGCATCTGCCATCTTGGGGTCTGGAGACAGTGACCCTCTTCTCACATCTCCATTAGGCAGTGCCCCAGTGCAGACTCTGTGTGGGGGGTCCAACCCCTCATTTCCCTTCTGCACTACCCTAGAAGAGGTTCCCCATGAGAGCCCCACTCCTGCAGCAAACCTGCCTGGACATCCAGGCATTTTCATATATCCTCTGAAATACAGGTAGGGGTTCCCAAACCTTTAATCTTGACTTCTGTGCACACACAGGCTCAACACACCACATGGAAGCCACCAAGGCCTGGCGCTTTCACCCTCTGAAGTAATCATCCAAGTTGTACCTTGGCCCCTTTTAGCCAGGGCTGGAGCTGAACCAGCTAGAATGCAGGACACCATGTCCCCCGGCTGCAAAGACCTGGAGGACATTGGACCCAGTCCAGCAAACCACTTCTCTCTTTAAGGCCTCTAGGCCTATAATATGGAAAGCTGCCATGAAGTTCTCTGACATACTTTGGAGACATTTTCCCCATTGTCTTGCTGATTAACATTCACTCCACATTACTTACGCAAATGTCTACAGCACGCTTTATTTTTCCCCAGAAAATGAGTTTTCTTTTCTATTGCATCATCAGCCTGCAGATTTTCCAAACTTGTAGGCTCTGCTTCCTCTTGAACACTGTGCCACGTAGAAATTTCTTTTGCCATATACCCTAAATCATCTCTCTCAAGTTCAAAGTTCCACAGATGACTAGGGCAGAGGCAAAATGCTACCAGTTTCTTTGTTAAAGCACAGTGAGAGTCACTTTTCCTTCAGTTCCCAAGTAGTTTCTCATCTTCATCTAAGATCACCTAAACCTGGACTTCATTGTCCCGATCACTATCAGCATTTTGGTAAAAACCATTTAACAAGTATCTAGGAAATTTCCTTCTTCCTCACATTTTCTTGTCTTGTTCTGAGACCGCCAAAGTCTTCCAACCTTGCCTGCTTTCCAGCTCCAAAGTTGCTTCCACATCTTCAGGTATCTTTACAGCGGCACCCCCACTCTCTGGAGAACCAATTTACTGTATTAGTTCATTTTCATGCTGCTAACAAAGACATGCCCAAGACTGAATAATTTATAATGAAAAGAGGTCTAGTTGACTTACAGTTCAGCATGGCTGGGAAGGCCTCAGGAAACTTACAATCATGGTGGAAGGGGAAGCAAACACGTCCCTCTTCACATGGTGGCAGGAAAGTGAATGAGTGCTGAGTAAAAGGGGAGCCCCTTACAAAACCATCAGATCTTGTTAGAACTCACTATCACAAGAACAGGATGGGGAAAACCGCCCTGAAGTTTCAATTATTTCCACCATGGTCCTGCCCTTGACATGTGGGGATTATCACAATTCAAGATTTAGGTTGGGACACAGAGCCAAACCATATTATAAAGCCAGTGTACTTCACAAAACTAACACCCCAAGATCCATCTATGGAAAGAATTCTTTCCCTTGGAAATCTATGCTATAAAAATGAAAGAGACAATTGTTCTACCAGATGTGTGGAAATCAGTGTTAGGATACATAAAACATGAAAAAACAAGGAAACATGAAACCTCCCTAAAGGAGAACAGTAATACTCTAGTAAATGGCCCCAAACACAAGGAATGTATGAAACACCAGAAAAAGAAATCCAGATAACTACCTTAATGAAACTTAGTGAAATACAAGAGAACACTGATAGACAACTCAATGAAATTTGGAAAACAGTTCATAATATGAATGAGAAATTTAACACAAATAAGTATCATTTAAAAAAAGAACCAAACAGAAATCTTAGAGATAAAGAAATTAATAAATAAAATAAAAATACAATGGATAGTTCTGACAACAGACTACAAAAATCAGAAGAAAGAATTCCTGAACTTGAATACAGGTATGTTGAAATAACACAGACAATTAAAAAGAAGAAGAAGAAAGCAAAGAAGAAGGAGAAGGAGGAGGGGTGGAAGAGGAAGGGAGAGAGGGAAGGAAGGATCGAGGGAGCCAGGCGAGGAGGGAAGGAGGGAAGGAAGGACGGGAGGAAGGAGGGGAGGAGGGAAGGATGGAGGGGAGAGAGAGTGGGGAGGGAAGAGAGAGGGGGAAGTGGAGGGGAGGGGAAGAGGAGGAAAAAAGAAGGAGAAGGAGGAGGAAGGAAGAAAGAGGAGGAGAAGGAAGAGGAGGAGGAGGACAAGAAGACTGAAAGCCTGCAAGATTTATGGCGCACTATTAAGCAAACAAATATTTGCCTTATGGCCATTCAAGAATGATAAAAGAAAGGAAATGGTAAGGAAATCTTATTTAATGAAATGATGGCAGAAAACTTTCCAAGTCGTGGGAGAGAGATAAGTGTCAAGACCGAGGAAGCTCAAAGAACCCCAAACATACTCAACCCTAACAAGTCTTCTCAGAGACAGATTACAGTCAAATTTCAAAAGTCAGAGACAAAGGAGGAAATCTAAAAATACCAAGAGAAATGTGTCAAGTCACATATGAAGGAAGCTCCATTAGACTACGAAGGACTGAAAGAAATAAACTGCACCTCAAATATTATACTCCAACGAAACGAAGCTTGAGAAACCAAACAGAAATAAAATTTTTCACAGACAAGCAAAAAGTAAGAATTCACCACTCAACTGGCCTTACAAGAAATGCTCAGGGAACCTTTCATCTGGAAGTGAAAAGGAAAAAATAAAGCCCACCATGAAAACACGCAAAACTATATAATGAACTGGTAGAGCCAATGCACAAAGGAGAAAAAGAAAACAAACCTTATCACTACAGAAAACCACACAATTTCAAAAATAAATAAAACAAAGAAAGTGAGGGAAGGTGTTCTCTTTCTGGGTCCATGAGGGGGCATAGTTTTAAGGGCAAGAACTTCCTAGCACCATGCTCCCCTCCCATCTCTCTCCACCCGGGAGATTTAATGGTTTATATTTAAATTTCACGGGCACGGAAAGAAACTAAGAGTCAATCACTCCAGCAGAAGTTCTAAGGAACTCCTTTCCTTGGCCTGGGGTCTTAGAGAAGGTGGGGGTTCCTCCTAGGTTAAAAGTCCCCTTCTTCCACACCCCTTCGGACTCCATGTTTGGGTCCCCTTCCATGAACACTCCCATAGTGGAAGCCATCTTTCTCTCTCCTGGATTTTCCCTTGGAGTCCCCTTCCACACTCTCTCATGGAAGCCTGTCTTCTCCACCTAAACTCCATCTCTCTCTCTTCCCTAACACTCTCGTGGAAGCCACTTTCCTCTCCTGAATTCCATCCTTCTGGATTCTCTCATTCAGTGTGAGAGTAAGCTGTTTCTTTCTCTCTCCTCCTGTTTCTCTCTCTCTTTAAATAAATCACCTTCTACAAACACTTTTGAGTCTGGCATTTACTGCACACTGCACCGTGGTCCGCTGTCTCATTCTTGAGAGGGCAGGAGACCAAGAACCTGGAGAAACGTCCTCTCAGGGGAGCTGAGGGCACCCTGAAACCCTGAACCCCAATATTACAAAAGGATAAACGAAACAATGAGAAAACAATAAAGTGACAGGACTAAGTCCTTACATGGCAATAATCTTGAATATAAACAACTTAAATTCCTCACTTTAAAAAATATATATGAACTGAATGAATTTAAAAATAAGAACCAACTACCTTCTGCCTACAGTTAACTCTAATTAGTGGTAAAGACACAAGGAGACTGAAAGAGAAGGCAAAAAAAAAGAAAAGGAAAATTAGATTTAAACTGCATTATACATCAAATAGACCTAACAGATATTTACAGCCCATTTCACCCAAAAGCTGCAAATTACACCTTCTTCTCGCCAGCACATGGAACATTCTCCATGACTGGCCATATGTTCAGACCCAACATAAGTCTCAAAATGTTTTACAAAGTCTACATCATATCAAGTATCTTATCTGACTACAATGTAATACAACTAGAAATCAATACCAAGAGGAACAATTCAAAATTACAGATGTGAAATTAAATATGTTCCTGAATGACTGGTGGGTGAAGAAAGTAATTAATCATAAAATTTAGAAATAACTTAAACATATAAAAATAGACACTATATGCCAAAACTTATTGGACACAGAAAAAACAGTATTAACAGGCAAATTTACAGTAATTAATGCCTACATCCAAAAACTACAAAGATTTGAAATAAGAAACTAATTAACAAATCTCAAAGAACTAAAAAAGCAAGAACAAACCAAACCCAAAGTTAGTAGAAGGAAATGAAGAATAAAATTTGGAGCAGCATAGAACAAAATTTGGACTAAAAATGCAAAAGATCAATGCAACAAAAAGTTGTTTTTTAACAGATAAGCAAAATTGACAAATTATTAGCTACACTGAAAAACTAGACAAAAGACCCACAGAAGTAAAATCAGAATTGAAACAGAAGACATCACAATCAAAACCACAGAAACACAAAGGATCATTAGAGACTACTATGTGAATCATACACCAACAAATTTGAGTACCTGTAATAAATGGATAAATTCTTGGACACATACAACCTACCAAGATTGAACCAAGAAGAAGTAGAAAACCTGAACAGACCAATAACAAGTAACAAGATTGCATCAGTAGTAACAAATCTCCCAAAAAAAAAAAGTCTAAGACTGGTTAGCTTCACTGCTGAATTCTACTGAATCCTACAAGAAAAACTAATACAAATGCTTCTCAAGCTATTTTACAAAACTGAAGTAGAGGGAACTCTTCCTATCTCATTATGTAATGCCAGTATAATGAAATCAGACAAAAACACAAGAAGAAAAAAACTACAAGCCAATATCTCTAATAAATATGATGTACAAATCTTCAATAAAATGCTGACAAACTGAATCCAATAATAGATTTTAAAAACCTTATGATTAAATGATATTTATCCCAGGAATGCAAGGATGGTTCTACATATGCAAATCAGTAAACATGATACATCACATCAGCAGAATAAATGACAAAAACTGTATGATTATATCAATAGATACAGAAAAAGCATTTGACAACATTTAACACCCCTTCATAATATCTCAATAAATTAAGAATAAAAGGAAAGTACCTCAACACAATAAAAGCCACACATGACAAATTCACAACTAACATCATCGTGAATGAAGAAAAGCTGAAATCTATTTCTTTAAGAACTGGAACAAAACAAGAAGCCCATGCCCACCATTCTTATTTAACACAGTGGTGGAAGTTCTAGCCAGGGAATTCAAAAAGAAAAAGAAATCAAAGCATCAAAATTGGAAAAAAGAAAGTCAAATTATCCCTTTTTGTAGATGACAAGATTTTATATTTAGGAAAACCTAAAGACTCTACCAAAGAAACTCACAGAAATGATAAACTATTTCAATAAAGTTGCAGGATACAAAATCAACATACGAAAAACCAGTAGTGTCTCTGTACACAGACAACAAACTAGCTGAAGAAGAAATCATCAAGACAATTGCAGCTAAAAAAAAAAAAAGAAAGAAAGAAAGAAAAATGAAATACGCTAGGGATAAATGTAACCAAGGAAGTGAAAGATGTCTACAGAGAAAACTACAAAAACATTAATGAAAGAAATTGAAGAGAATAAAAGCAAATAAAGAGATCTTTCAGGCTCACAGATGGAAAAAATTAATATTGTTAAAATGACCATGCTGTCAAAAGCAATCTATCAATTGAATGGAAGCTGTAACAAAATGCCAGTAACAATCTTTACAGAAACAGAAAAGCTCATTCTAAGATTTGTATAGAACCACAAAAAGATCCCCAAAGCTAAAACAATTTCAGTGAAGGGGGGAAAAAAAGCTGGAGGTATCAATCTACCTTACTTTAAAATGTACTACAAATATGATAACCAAAACGGACATTTAGATCAAAAGAACATAAAACAGAGCCCAGAAACAAACCATGTATCTAAAGCCAATCAATTTTCAACAAAGGTGTCATGAACACACAATGGGGAAAAGACCATCTCTTCAAGATACAATACTTGGAAAATTCGGTATCCACATGCAGAGGAAGGCAACTAGACTCAACTCTCACAATATACAGAAATCATATCAAAACTCTCACAACATACAAAAATCATCTCAAGATGAATTAGAAACTAAATTGTAAGATTCTAAGCTATCAAAACACTAGAAAAAACATAAATGTTTCATGACTTTGGGCTGGGCAATAATTTTTTGGATAAGACCTCAAAAGCACAAGCAACAAAAGAAAAACTAGACAAATAGAATTACGTGAAACTAAAAACCTTATGCACAACAAAGGATGCAATCACTGAGTGAAGACATGCCCTACAGAATAGGTGGAAATGTTTGCAAAGTACACATTTAACAAGGGGTTCATATTCAGAATATACAGGAAACTTAATTCAATATGAAAGAAAAAATTAATTTTAAAATGAGCAAAAGAACCGAAAAGATATTTGTCAATAGAAGACAGACAAATATCCAACAGACACAAGAAAAAATGTTCACTATCGGTAATTACCATGGTTAATATTAAATGTCAACTCGACTGGACTGAAGGATGCAAAGTATTATCTCTAGGTGTTTCTGGGTGTTGTCAGAAGAGATTAACACTGGAGTCAGTGGACTGGGTAAGAAAGACCTACCCTCAGGAAGACCCACCTGCATTGTGGATGGGTCCACATCTAACCACAATAAAGCCACCATTCAATCCGCTGCCAGTGCAGCTAGGAAAAACAGGCAAAAGAAGATGGAAGCAGCTGAGACTTCCAGCCTTTATTTGTCTTTTCTCCCATGCTGGATGCTTCCTGCCTTCAAACATCAGACTCCAAGTTCTTTTGTTTTTGGGCTCTTGGACTTAACAGCAGTGGTTTGCCAGAGGCTCTCAAGCCTTCAGCCACAGATTGAAGGCTACACTATCATCTTCCCTACTTTTGAGGTTAGGGGACTCAGACTGAACCACTACTGGCTTTTTTGCTCCTCAACTTGCAGACAGCCTATATGGGACTTCACCTTGTATCATGTGAGTCAATTCTTTTTAATAAAGTCCCTTTCATATGTATATATATCCTATTGGGTCTATCCCTCTAGAGAACACTAATACACTAATTATCAAGTTAAGGTAAATCAAGACCATTGTAAGATATTATCTACTGGTGACATCTTGGCTGTTACCAAATAGAGAAAACGTAGGTGATTTTGATGAGGATAAATAGGAAAGGGAACCCCTGCACACGGTTGGTTGGAATGTAAGTTAGTATAGCCATTACAGAAAACAGTATGGCAGTTTCTCAAAAAGAAAAAAAAACAGAACTATCACATGATCCAGTAATCTCACTATTGTGTATATGTGCAAAGAAAACAAAAATCACTATTTCAAATAAATGTCTGTATTTCCATGTCTATCACAGCACTATTCACAATAGCCAAAGAATGAAATCAACATCAGTCTAGTGGCAGATGAAGGATTAAGAAAACAGGGCATATATACACAATGGAATAATATTCAGCCATAAAAAACAAAATCTTGTCCTTTGCAAAACCATCAATCAATCTTACAGACATTTTATCACATGAAATAAGCCAGAGTAAGGCAAATACTGCATATTCTCACTCATATGTGGAATCTAAAAAGTTCATCTCATAGAATTACTAAATACAACAATAGTTAACAGAGACTAGGGAGGGTAAGGAGCAGTGGGGGTTAGGCTGAGGTTAGCCAGTGGGTATAAAGTTACGGGTACCAGGATAAGTTCTGGGGTCATACTGCAGAGTAGGAAGACTACTGTCAACAACAACAAAAGACATTGTGTATCTAAAATAACTATAAGAGTGGATTTTGAATGTTCCTACCACAAAGAAATGATAAATATTTGAGGTGTTTGATGTGCTAATTACTCTAATTTTTTCATTATACAATGTATACATATATGGAAGCATCACATTCTACCCTAGCAATCTACAATTATGTGTCAATTTCAAGTAAAAAATTTTTTTAAATACAGTGTAATTTAACATATATGTAAGAAAGGCAATGAATATATGAAATTAGTAGAGTCAGCTTTGGACCCAATCCAAAGTAGATAACCATGTACTGTCTTGCAGAGAAGAGAGAAAACAGTGGCCAGCTAACCATGGTGGAGTGCATAGAACACCTACATCATAGGGAGTCAAACATTGAATGAGGAAAACCACTACGACCAAGTTTGAGACTTCATAGATGACAGAATTGGCTCCTAGAAAATCAAAAATAAGGGGATTGAAAAGTTATGAGGCTGATGGTGGCATCTTGAAGAGGGGCATTTCTTAAGCCTTGTGAAGGGGAAGAAGTAAGCAGTGGGACCAGGCACTGTGGCTCATGCTTGTTACCACAGCACTTTGGAAGGCCAAGGTGGGCAGATCATGAGGTCAGGAGTTTGAGACCAGCCTGAACAAAATGATGAAACCCTGTCTACTGAAAATACAAAAATTATCCAGAAATAGTGGTGCATGCCTATAATCCCAGCTACTTGGGAGGCGGAGGCAGGAGAATGACTTGAACCTGGAAGGCAGTGGTTGAAGTGAGCAGAGATTGCATCACTGTGCTCCAGCCTGGGCAACAGAGCAAGAGTCTGCCTCAGAAAAAAAGTCATGAAAATGGCCATACTGCTCAAAGTAATTTATAGATTCAATGCTTCCCCATCAAGCTACCACTGACTTTTCTCACAGAATTGGAAAACGCCACCTTAAACTTCATACAAAACCAAAAGAGCCTGCATAGCCAAGACAATTCTAAGCGAAAAGAACAAAGCTGGAAGCATCATGCTACCTGCCTTCAAACTCTACTACAAGGCTACAGTAACAAAAACAGCATGATACTGCTATCAAAACAGAGATATAGACCAATGGAACAAAACAGAGGCCTCAGAAATAATGCCACACATCTACAACCATCTAATCTTTGACTAACTTGACATCAACAAGCAATGGGGAAAGGACTGCCTGTTTAATAAACAGTGTTGGGAAAACTGGCTAGCCATATGCAAAAAGCTGAAACTGGAGTCCTTTTTTATACGTTACACAAAAATTAACTCAAGATGGATTAAAGACTTAAATGAAGACCTAAAACCACAAAAACCCTAGAAGAAAATCTAGGCAATACCATTCAGGACATAGGCATGAGCAAACACTTCCTGACTAAAACACCAAAAGCAATGGTAGCAAAGCCAAAATCGACAAATAGGATTTTATTAAACTAAACAGCTTCTGCAGAGCAAAAGAAATGATCATCATAGTGAACAGTGTACCTACAGAACAGGAAAAAAATTTTGCAATCTATTCATCTGACAAAGGGCTAATATCCAGAATCTACAAAGAACTTAAATTTACAAGAAAAAAAACAACCCCATCAAAAAGTGGGCAAATGATATGAACAGACACTTCTCAAAAGAAGGCATTTATGCAGCCAAGAAACATATGAAAAAAAGCTCATCACTGGTCAATAGAGAAATGCAAATCAAAACCACACGGAGATACCATCTCATGCCAGTTAGAATGGTGATCATTAAAAAGTCTGAATCCACAGATGATAGGATATGGAGAAACAGGAATGATTCTTCACTGTTGGGGGGAGTGTAAATTAGTTCAACCACTGTGGGAGACAGTGTGGCGATTGCTCAAGGATCTAGAAATAGAAATGCTACTTGACCCAGCAATCCCATTACTGGATATATACCCAAAGGATTATAAATCATTCTCCCATAAAGATACATGCACAGGTATGTTTATTGCAGCACTATTTACTATAGCAAAGTCTTGGAACTAACCCAAATGCCCATCAGTGATAGACTGAATAAAGTACATGTGGCACATATACACCATGGAATACTATGCAGCCATAAAAAAGAAAGAGTTCATGTCCTTTGCAGGGACACAGATGAAGCTAAAACTCATCATTCTCAGCAAACTAACACAAAAACAGAAACCCAAACTCCAAATATTCTCACTCATAAGTGAGAGATGAACAATGAGAACACATGGACACAAGAAGGGGAACATCACACACTGAAGCCTATCAGGGGGTGGGGAGTTAGGTGAGGGAAAGCATCAATGTAGATGATGGGTTCATGGGTGCAGCAACCTACCATGCCATGTGTATACCTATGTAACAAACCTGGACATTCTTCACATGTACCCCAGAACTTAAATCTAAAAAAAATAAAGAAGCAGTGGAAATAAAGAAACAAAAGAGAACTGCGAAATCAGAAGACAGGTTATCACTTTCTTTCCTCATCACCCCACAAAAAT
The DNA here is from genome assembly GCA_004027715.1 of Plecturocebus donacophilus. Lineage (NCBI taxonomy): Eukaryota > Metazoa > Chordata > Mammalia > Primates > Pitheciidae > Plecturocebus > Plecturocebus donacophilus. The sequence continues at coordinate 38,702 of PVKP010019144.1, forward strand.
ATATGAACGATTTTACTACCCAAAAAGAAGAGGGTGCTGTTAACTAAGACATCTAGACAACAACCAAAACTTCAGAATAACAGACAGAAACATCTGTTATTGCTAGTCCAGGAAAATATAAGACATTCAAAATAAGTAACAATGACAAAACCCATCCCTACAAGGCTACTAAGGGGAAAAAATTTAAAAACCTTTTACCTGATAAAAATTCCCTGAAATAACCAAAAGCAAAGAAAAGCTGCATTACAATATCTCAATTGGAATTAACTATCTTTAAACAACTGTTTGGAGATACTTCAAACGATTTTGAATCACATATTTAAATCTTTCAAAATAAATTGATTAAAAAGGGAAGCTATGAAATGAGACTCAATTAAATTCAAAAGAAACTGAAAACAAACTCAAAATTATTTCATAAATAAAAGCTAAATTTAATTACAATGTATGTAAGAGAAGAGATACAACTTTAAATATACTAAGGAGAATTGGGAAATGAAAACATCCCTGAAAACAAAAATAATATACAAAGAAAATTATGTTTTTAAAAACAGGATTATAGAGAGATGATAAGTAAATAGACAACAATCCACCAAATTATTGGAGTCCCTAAAGTCCCTAAACATATACAAATGTTATATATTCTGACAATGCAGAGATAATTCAATTTTTTAAAAGAGAGGAAAAGGGAAATAGAAAAACGAACATGGAATAAGCAAAGTGATTGCCCCAAATATATGATGTGGCAATCAAAATGTATTCCCTTGAACCTGACAAACTAAAAAAAACAAACCAGGCTCAAGTAAGAAAACATATACTAAAAGTATAATTTTTAAAAAATGAATATAAAAGTAACAACTAAAACAAATATGTTCAAATCTGCCAATACAGTAAAAGAAATTTTAAAAACAACACATACCTCATAGAGGAAAAAATACAATAAATATAGCATTAATAATACAAACAGAAAGCATAACATTAAAAAATGACAAAGCTGGAACCACACGTAGCAAGCCATAACAATAACTGTAAATGGGCTTAGCCCACCTATTTTTTTTAAAGACTTTCAGACTGATCCTCAAAGCAAACTAAAAGCCTACACTCTATGCAAGACATATAGATATCCTAAAACAAAATAAACCAGAAAGATTATGAATAAAAGGCAATACACAGACAAACATATGTGAAACAAATGCAAATCTTGAGAAAACAGGATTTGCAATACTGATATCAGGCACACAGTGCAATTTATGCCAAAAAATAATTAAACAGAAAAGAATGCTTTGTAATACTAAGAAGCACAGTTTATAATAGCATCAATTATGAATCTATATGCCACAATCTCACAGCGATAGCATACATAAAGTGGAAATGACAAACATGCAAAGAGAAACTGACAGAAACACACTCATAACACACCACCACTCTTAGTCTAACACAGGTAATATAAAGAAAATATAAAGAAAGAAATAACAAGGTAGATCTAATCTATCTATCTATATATATAAAATATATAATCTTAAAAATATATATAATCTTAAAATATATACAGATAGATTAGATCTACTTTTTTATTTCTACCTTGTTATTTCTTAAAATACTTAATTGGCAAACAGAGATTGTATGTATTCAAGATGTGCAATGTTATTATTTGATATACATATTCTATAATGATTATCACATTCAAATTAACAATCTGTCACCACCTTACTACTACAAGAATAGCCAAAATCAAAAACTCAAAAAATAATAGATGTTGGTGGGGAAGTGGTGAAAAGGGAACACTTTTACACTGTTGATGGAAATGTAAATTAGTACAACCACTACGGTCAACAATGTGGAGATTCCTTAAAGAACGAAAAATAAATCTACCATCTGATGCAGCAATCCCACTCCTGGATATCTACCCAGAGGAAAAGAAGTCATTATACGAAAATGATACTTGCACATGCATGTTTATAGCAGCACAATTTGCAATTGCAAAACTATGGAACCAGCCCAAATGCCCATCAGTGAGTGGATAAGGAAAATGTTGTATACACATATGGATACACACACACACACACACACACACACACACACACCATGGAATACTACTCAGACTTAAAAAGGAATGAAATAATGGCATCACAGCAACCTGGGTGGAAATAGAGACAATTATTTTAACCGAAGTAACTCAGGAATGGAAAATCAAACATTCTATGTTCTCATTCAGAAATGGGAGCTAAGCTATGAGCATGAAAAGGCATAAGAATGATACAATGGCCTTTGGGGACTCAGGGAAAAGGATAAGAAGGGAGTGAGGGATAAAAGACTACACATTTGGTACAGTATACATTGCTGTGGTGATGGGTGCACTAAAATAGCAGAAATAACCACTGACACAATTATTAATGTAACCAAACACCACCTGTTCCCCAAAAATCTATTGAAATATTTTTAAAATTTAACAAAAAACAGAAAATACACAGTCAGAGGCAATAAAAGAAAAAAAAAAAAGAAACAATGAAGACTGCCTGCAGTATTTAGAAAGCAGCTTCAAAGGGTAAATCTAAGACTCATGGCCCTTAAAGAGGAGGTAGAGAAAGAGAAGGTTTATTCAAAGGAATAATAGCAGAAAACTTCCTAAACCTACAGAAAGATATCATATCTTAGTTCAAGAAGGTTACAGAACACCAAGCAGATTTAACCCAAAGAATACTACCTCAAGGCATTTAATAATCAAACTCCCAAAGGTGAAGGATAAAGGATCCTAAAAGCAGCAAGTGAACAGAAACAAATAATATACAATGGAGTTTGAATACATTTGGCAGATTTTTCAGATGAAACTTTACAGGCCAGGGGAGAATGACATAACATATTTAAAGTGCAAAGGTAAAAAAAAAAAAAAAAACTTTTATCCTAGAAGAGCATATCTGGTGAAAATATCCTTCAAACATAAAGGAGAAATAAAGAATTTCCCAGACAAACAAAAGCTAAGGGACTTCATCAATATCAGACCGATCCTACAAGTTATACTAAACAGAGTACCTCAATCAGAAAGATAAGGACATTGATGAGCAATAAATAATCCCCTGAAAGTACAAAACTCTCTAGTAATAATAAGTACATCGAAAAACTCAGAATATTACAACACTAACTGTGGTATGTAAATTACTCTTAAGTAGAAAGACTAAATGATGAATCATTCAAAAATAGTAACTACATTTCAAGACATAGTACAATAAGATATAATACAAACAACAAAAAGTTAAAGAGTGAGAAAACAGCTTAAGGCATAAAGCTGTTATTAGTCTTCCTTTTGCTTGTTTGTTAGTTCATGCAAATAGTGTTAAGTTTTTATCAGGTTAAAATAATGGGTTACAAGAAAGTCCTGCAAGCCTCATGGTAACCTCAAACCAAAAAAGACATACAATGGAAACACAAAAATAATAAAAAGCAGGAAATAAAATCATATCACTGGTGAAAATCACCTTCACTAAAGGAAGACAGGGAAGAAAGAAAGAAGAGAAAACTCCAAAATAACCAGAAAACAAACAACAAAATGGCAGGGTTGTAAGTTCTTATCAATTACAACATTACATGTAAATGGACTAAGGTCTTCAATCAAAAGACAGACTCGTTGAATCCATGAAAACAAACACACAAAAAAAGACCCATTGAGCTGCTGACTACAAGAAACACTCTTCACCTATAAAAACACAGACTGAAAATGGAAAAAGTTATTCCATACCAATGGAAATCAAAAAAGAGCAGGAGTTTCTATACTTAGACAAAATAGATTTCAAGAAAAAAAACTGTAGGAAGAGACAAAGAAGGGCACTATATAATGATAAAGGGGTCAATAGAGCAAGAGGATATAATAATTTTAAATATGTATGCACCCAATACAGAAGCACTCAGATATAAAAGAAAATATTATTACAGTTAAAAAGGGAAATAAACTTCAATACAATAATAGCTATAGACTTTGACACCCCACTTTCAGCATTGGACAGATCTTCTAGACAAAAAATTCAGCAAAGAAACATCAGATATAAGCTGTACTACAGACCAAATATATCTAATAAATATTTACAGAAAATTTTACCCAAGAGTTGCAGAATACACAAACTTTTCTTAAGTACATGGGTCATTCTCGAGAGAAGACCATATGTTAAGTCACAAAACATGTTTTTTTTTTTTTGTTTTTTTTTTTTTTAAGACAGAAATAGAATAAAAGAGAAAAAAGGAAGAAAGAGAAAGAGGGAGAGAGAACGAGAATCTTGCTCTATTGCTCAGGATTTCATTTAAATCTGTGAAATGCTTATGCAAACTAAAAAGTGATTTATTTCCTATTATGTGATCACTTTTAGAATAGGTATGATATAATATTGAAAAAAATATATGTTTTGTGGATATGGGGTGGTA
>PVKP010019145.1:0-43005 GCA_004027715.1 Plecturocebus donacophilus
CTGCAGTTGTGGTGGCAGACTGTTCAGTTGTAGTGTCAGCTGTTGTTGTTGTCATGAGTTCAGCTGAGGTGGCAGTGGTGGTGGTTGTGGCAGCAGCCTCAGTGGAGGTGCCCACAGTTGTAGTGTCAGACTCTTCAGTTGTAGATCTGGCTGTTTTTGTGGTGGTGGGTTGAGTAGTGGCAGTAGTTGTGGTTGTGGTTGTAGTCTCTGTGGAAGTGCCTGTAGTTGTGAGGGCAGACTGTTCAGTTGTACTGCTGACTACTGTTGTTGTGGTGGGTTCAATAGAGGCAGTAGTGGTGGCAGTAGTGATTGTAGTCTCAGTGGAAGTGCCAGCAGTTGTCATGGCAGACTCTCCAGTTGTAGGACTGGCTGTTGTTGTGGCTCTGGGTTCAGTAGACGTGGCAGTGGTGGTGGTGGTTGTTTTAGCCTCAATGGAGGTGCCTGTAGTTGTGGTGGCAGACTGTTCAGTTGTAGAGCTGGTTGTTTTTGTGGTGGTGGGTTCAGTAGAGGTGGTAGTGGTGGTCATTGTGGTTGTAGCCTCAGTGAAAGTACCTGCAGTTGTGGTGTCAGACTGTTCAGTTGTAGTGCTGGCTGTTGTGGTATTGGTGGGTTCAGTAGAGGTGGTAGTGGTGGCTATTGTAGTTGTAGCCTCAGTGGAAGTGCCTGTAGTTGTGGTGGCAGACTGTTCAGTTGTAGTGCTGGCTGTTGTTGCTGTTGTGGGTTCAGCTGAGGTGATCATGGTGGCTCTTGTCATTCTTGCTTCAGTGTAAATGCCTGTAGTTGTAGTGGCAAACTGTTCTACTGTAGCCCTGGCTGATGTTTTGGTTGTGGGTTTAGGAGATGTGGTAGTGGTGGCTGTTGTGATTGTAGCCTCTGTGGAAAGTCCTGCATTTGTTGTGGCTGTGGCTTCAGTTGAAGTGGTGGCTGGTGATATTGTAGTTGCAGTTGAAGGGTTAGTGGAGTTCATTGTGCTGGTATGTTCTATAGAAGTGCTTGCAGTGGTTCTCATAATAGTAGGTTTAGTTGAAGTGGATTTTGTGGCAGAATTTATTATCGTAGTGGTAACTGTAGGTTGAGAAACTGTAGATGAGGTTATTCCAGTGGCAGATGAGGGTGTTCCATGGCTTTGGGGAAATTGGATAACAATGGAGGCATTATTATTTTTCCCATTATACACCAGTGATACTATGAGTACTCCAATTGCTGTTGTTATTACACAGGCTAAGAGACAAGCAAGAAAGGTTTTCCATAGAGACCAGTCACAGAAGAAATTTCGTTTCACCTAGAATGGATTTAAATAAAATTACTAAAGATAAAAATAAATATTTTGTGAAAAATTAATGCCACTGTTTATCCTTTTTATATTATGTTTTCTTCTAGTGGTGTTATAGTTTTAAGTCTTATACTCAAGTGTTTTGCCATTTTGTGTTGATATTTGATTATGAGTGATGAGTCCAATTTCCCTCTTTTCCAAGTGGATATTCAGTTTCCCCAACACCATTTTTGAAAAGACTGTTCTTCATTGTGTGTTCTTGACATCTTTGTTGAAAACCAATCGATCATAAATATGTGGATTTATTTCTAGACTCTGTCTTCTTCAACTGGTCTGTCTTTTTTAGTGCCAATACTTTCCTGTTTCAGTTACTACAGCTTTGTAGATTTTGAAATAGATTATTTCATTGAATGTATAAATGAAATCAACTTTGCAAAAATTATAACAGTGAGGAAATTATGATAGTGAAAGAGATGTGATCTAATCAAAAAACTTCTTGCTTTTAACCTCCATACTGTCCTTACTCATTCCTGGGCATAATAGGCCTTCCCAAAACTAAACTGCCTTTGTAAAGCTAATGAAAGACCACCAGGTGAGGAGAATGAGAGGAACCTCAATTCTGCTGAGATGTAGACATAAATGATTACCTGTCATTTTTCTGGAAATCACAAGATTTGCAACTTCCCCAATTACTCCTGTAGATACTTTCACTATTGTAGCATATAAGATTGGTCTTTTCAGATTTTGTTTTCAGGTTTTTGCATTTCTGATGACTGGTGGCTCCAGCTGGCCCTGTGGGCCCACTCGGAAGCAAATTCTGGGACCACAAGGACCATTTCCTACACTCCTATGATTGCACCCCCAACCAAGCAGTAGCACCAATTCCCTAGCCACCACCTCTCCTTCTCCCAAACTATGTTTGAAAAATCCTAGCCTCCAAATTGTGGGGAAGTGGATATGAGTAATAATAAAACTCTGGTCTCCCATTTAGCCAGCTCTACATGTTAAAACTCTTTATTGCAATCCCCTTGTCTGACAAATTGGTTCTATCAAAGCAGTGAGCAGGAAGAGCCTATTGAGCATAAAACATGAACACAAAAACTATTTTAAATAACAAATGCTGGGTCCAAATTTTAGTTTTCATTAGGAAAAACCTTGTACTTTGGTTTTCCTTAATGTTCAAAGAAATTGCCACTGATCTCTCATGCTTTCTCATTTCCATGAATATATCTTTCCAAATTAAAAAATAATAAGTATCTTTTAGAAACTCTTTACACTTCCCAGGGTACAGAAACCACCTAAGTCAAGATTGAAAGCATATGAGGTCAGAACCAGGAGGGCTGCAGAAGGCCCACAGTTAGGCTCAGAGGCACACAGGAAGTCAGAGTGAGACAGATCATCCACAGATTAGGGCCTGGGACCTCAACATATGACTTCTTCTTCCACCTGAGCAAGGTTTACAAACAATGTCATTCACTGTCAATGTATTTGCTAGGTTGCCACCTAGTCAGTACTTCAAAAATAAAAGCCTCTAATTTTTATTTTCTTTGACCCACACATATTTTCTCTAAACTCCTTATATGTTTCTATCTTTCTATCAAGATCATTAACTCCTTAAACAAACAGCTCTATAAATCTTCTACCTCTCCTATATTCCCTCTCAGTGACTCAACATTTTCAAAGGATTTCTCAAAAGAAAAATGTTAATGTTAATTGACTAAATGTTTTTCCTCCAGATATTGGATCAAGAGAGTTTCTGTGTGGATTATATCTTAATCCAGAAAACAGTGTTGTCCCAAGTATTACCTGACAATGTTGGAATTCTCTGTTTGGAAATTCTGAGTGTTCAAGGGTTGCTGGGCTGGTGTAGACACCACTTAAATTGGTACCAATATCACCAGTTATTTCCATTGCTGTAGAGAACTGACGTGCTGAATTGTGGGCTTCATGGTTTCTTGGGCTCAGGAAAGCCTATGGGCAGAAAAGAATGGGGAAAAAAAATGTAAAACATATACTACCTATTAAGAAGTCTGGCTCCAGGCCAAAATTCTGTATGTGACCTTTCAGATGCAACCATAAGGCCACTGCAAAGTCTTCACCTGGAAAGCCTCAAGGAAGGAAGCTACCCTCCCTGAACATTTTCGTGCAGCTGTGCATTGTGAATTGCAGTCTCTGGAGGAAGCTGCAGTCAGGAACTCATCCTCCGCTTCCCCCACACACCCTGGGTAATCATGCTATTGAGCATATCTTCATTCCTTACCCAGGAACTTCCATCTGGACACCTCTTTGTTTGGTGATGGGGGTTAGAAGCAGGAGTTGCCTCAGTTGAGATACTGTTCAAGCACTTATGTGGCGACCTCCTTATCAGGGCCCTTGACAATTTTTTCCCACCCTAATTCAGTGCTCAGCTCTTTCCCACTTCCAGGCCTTCTTCCTCTTTCTCCTTCTATCTCCTGTGTCCATAAAATGTCAGAAACCCTTTGTTCAGTGCTCCCTTGGCAATGGGGTGACCCTGGTCTATGCTGATCCACCTAACTCTTGCCCAGTGCTATTATGTGGAGATAAAAAAAAAAAGGAACATTATGGTGGCTGGAACCCTTTCCTCTTTGACCTCTTGCTTATACTATTGCAATAAGTGAATAAGGGCTTAGTCATCACTTTTTGTTTGGCTCAAAGTCCTAATTGACCACCTGGATACCTAGCAGTTCTCAGCACCTATCATATGACAGTCACTGTGTTCCTGCCTGTACATCCAAGAGCTATGAAAGCTATGTGCTCCCTAAGCCATGGACAAGGAAGTTCACAAAAGCTTGATTCATAACAACAAAAAGTGAAAACAACTCAAACATCCATCAACAGGAAAATGGATAAATAAATTATGGTTTGTTTATGCAAATAAAATATTTTATAGTAATAAAAGAAGAAACAAGTGATATAGATACAGTGATGAGCAACATAAGCCACATATATAAAAGTACTGTACAACTCCATTTATGCAGAATTTAAGAAAATGCAAAACTAAGCTGTGGCAACAGAAGTAAGAGTGGTTACCTCTGAAAGGATGGGGTACTGACTGGCAGCAACTTGGATGTTGCAAATGTTTTGTATTTTGATGTAGGGGATGTCACGGGTAATCAGTGACTATCCCGGCCAGTGGCACGGATGGTAAAAATAATTTGTCAAAACACTTGTAGGTAAAGAAAGGTGGAGTTATCAGAGAAAGTTGCAAAATAAATTGTAAGGAAGCTGTGGGCAAGTTAAAGGAGCTGACAGCAAGGAGATAAAGGCTTGCAGGGGATTTTGTAGGATGGTGTCTGTGCTGTGTGCTGAAGAGGGATTTGTGCAGTATTGATAATGCCAAGATTGCAGTGAGCTAACTTACAGGGGTCTGGTGATCAGCTGGGTGCAGGAGGATTGTGAGTTATTTGCACAGGACAGCTATGTGTTCTGGACCATGAAGAAAGGCAGACTTACAGCTTATCTGCTCTTTACCTGTTGCTTTCCCTTGGTCCTACCCACCTGACTTCTTTTCCCTAGTTAAGACTCTACAGGGGATGGTTACACAGGTATGTGTTTGATGTATATATGTATGCATATGTGTGTAAAAATTCATTAACTTGTTCACTTAAGTTTATGTATGTTTTACATAAAGTATATTGTGCCTTAATTTTTAAAAATTAAAAATAATGAGTACACTAAGCTATAGCATGAACAAACCTTAATATATGAAATTTTTTGAAAATTGCATAGGACATTGGAGAATCCCAAGATGGAATGCAAAGTAGGATGAGACAATCTGATTGTATTACAAATGTAAGAATCAACAACTTCACTGAAGTGGATAGAGTAAAGGAACTTTGGGAACTGACTAAAGGAACTTTGGGAACATGTGAAGTCTGTCACACTTAAAGCAAAAGAAACTAGACACAGCATAGAATTATAGTTGATGCAGTTGCTACCCACAGGGGAATAGTTTAATAATTCCAAACGTGCATACTGGAATAAAATAATTAAGCAAATGGATGGCAGATGGGAGGATGGGAGCCAGGTTTCTCCCTGTTGAGTAGAAGTTTACAGATAAGCAAGAGAAGAAAGTGTAAATCAAAAATAAAATTCTAAGCTGCCCAACTGAATGAACAGACTCCCCTCTTGGCCCAGTGGATCCCAAAGAACCCTGAAAAACTGGTTCGAGTCACAATAGGAAGGGCAGGTCAGACATACTTTATTATTCCTCTTCCCTTTGGAGTTTAGGCACAACTGACAAGAATTAACATTAAAATAGAGATCATAGACAAATAAAACAGATTCTTTGCAGCACTGAGATACCCAGCTCCAACCTGACCTTGGCTGAGCATCACATTACAGAAAGCAGGCACTGATGGAAATAAAAGAATTTTACCCCAAAATGTATTTCTTTGGCATATTTTGAAATGGCCCTGCAAAGTCATCTCTTGTGGGGGAAATCTGTGCTCTGTAGAAAATCCCCTTCCTTTTGCAGGTGTTTTCCTGATTCAGAAGGGATTTAACTGAGTCTCACACCTTTCAAGTCAGATAAGAGTCATTTACCATCTGTTCTCTCTGAAGCCTGCCACCTGGAAGCTGCATCTACCTAAGAAGAATCTTGGCTCCCACAATCTTCCTTATCTTAACTCAAGCCTTTCTTTCTGCTGACTTTCACTCTTTAGGCAAAGATCAATGCTTTCAACCAATTGCCAATCAGGAAACCTTTGAATCCACTTATGACCAGTGTGTATACTCACTCCCCCACCCCACCCACTTCGAGATGCCCTGACTTTCCAGGCCAAAACAATGTATACCCCACATGTATTCATTTACATCTTTGCCTGTAACTTCTGTCTTCATAAAATGTATAAAACCAATCGGTAACACAACCACCTTGGGCACATGTTCTCTGGACTCCTTGAGGCCATGTCTCAAGCCATGGTCACTCATACTTGGCTCAGAAGAAACCTTTTTCAATATGTTATAGTTTGGCTTTTTTCATCAATGGAGGCTAGAATGATCCATAGATCATTACAGTTAGAGACTGGATGAATCACAGTTGGAGATATCAATATAAATTCATGCTTAGTTTCATAGCAACATAGTTACATATAGAAATACTTATAGATATGTTTATATGCATGGGATAGTATATTCACATATGTCTCCTTGCTTTGTCAGGTGAGGGACCCAGAAGCAACAAAATGCCAGTAGCAACAAGCATACCTAGCACTCAAATCATGGTTTTTTAAAAAATTTATTTATTATGCTTTAACTTCTGGGGTACATGTGCAGAATGTGCAGGTTTGTTACCTAGGTACAGACGTGCCATGATGATTTGGTGCATGCATCACCCTGTCATCTACATTAGGTTACTTCTCCTAATGCTATCCCTCCCCAATTCCCCCACCCTGCTATCCTATCCCTCCCCTAGCCCTCCACTCCCTGACAGGCCCTGGTGTGTGATGTTCCCTCTCTGTGTCCATGTGTTTTCATTGTTCAACATCCACTTATGAGTGATAACATGCAGTGCATAATCTTGGTTTTTAAATACCATTCCCAATAAAAGGACCCAGGGCTCCTTGGAGAAATGGCTGTTTCTAGGGCTAGAGCAGGAAATATATAAGATGATCCTGAGTATCTTGTAGTGTCAGAGAGTAAGAAAGTCCCCACTCTCTCCTTTAAAAAAACTCACAATAATGGGGCAGGTCAAACATACACAGAAGCCAACTGAAAGAGATCCCAATGGCCGAAGCTGAAAATGTGAGCAGATAACTGAAGTTGTATTGGATCGCCCAAATTAAAAAAATTAATATCTATGAGTCCATACTGATATAAATAAATGACTAAATCATTTATTTATAGGGAGAAGAGACAAGTATCCTGTGCAAAATAATTCAGGAAAATTTATCTAGATTATCTACCCTCAAGGAACATAATTCCCCACATTTTAAGTGTGGGCTGCACTTTATTGACTTTCTTCCAAAGAATATAGCACAGAAAGGGGGAGAGGTGAGGAACTTTACAGTGAAGAAACCTGGCAAGCCACCACCTTGGCCAGGTTAACATCAACAGAGCTAAATAATATTGTTAGTATATACCCTTGATGTGATAAGTATGGCACTTTAACTCTGTGGTCTGCCCTAAAGAAATCAGTAACACCTGTCTAATCATGAGGAAAACATCAGGCAAATCCTAATATAGACAAATTCTATAAAATCCCTGACCAGTAGCACTCCTCAAAACTATCAAGGTAATTAAAAACAAGGAAAATCTGAGAAATGATTATAGCTAAGAGAAGGTTAACATACATTTTCTAGTTACATTATTCAGGTTATAATGCCTAGGATTTCTAAGACTACAAAGACTAGCAACCTCTGTCCACCCTCCACTAACTAAGATTCCCCATATAAAACTGAATCCTGTGGCCTGAGCATTATGAATAGTATCCAATACTCAACAGAACTAAACAGTCTATGGAAAAACTATAGAAGATGCATCATTTAGTGATTATTCAACATACATTTTTTGGTTTCTTTTTGTTCTTTCTAACCTCAAAGATTGCATGCCATCATTGGCTAAAGATACCACAGACTTGTTTGAATTTATATACAAATATAGAAAGCATTAGAAGCTGTAAAATGTTTGGGTACAATCATATTCAGCACAGTCTTCATGGAGTGGGTAGTGCAAAGCTTAAAGGGAGTGGTATTGAGAAGATGTAAATAGAAGACTTTGGATGGGAACAGTGGCTCACACTTATAATCCTAGCACTTTGGGAGGCTGAGGTGGGCAGATCACCTGAAGCCAGGAGTTCAAGACCAGCCTAGCCAACACGGTGAAACTCTGTCTCTACTAAAAATACAAAAGTTAGCCGGGTTTGGTGGTAGATGCCTGTAATCCCAGCTACTCAGGTGGCTGAGGCAGGGGAATCAGTTGAACTGGGAAGCGGAGGTTGCAGTGAGCTGAGATCGCGCCACTGCAGTCCAGCCTGGGTGACTGAGACTCCGCCGCCAAAAAACAAAGAAAGACTCCATTTGTGTTTGGTACATGGGTACCTATTTAAATTTTTTTTTAAGTAAATGCATTAAAAAGTTGGGTTCAAATGTGAAACAATGTGGGTGTTAGGTTTTTCTTAAAGGGAGGTCGAAAGAAAAAGTAATCTCAGAAACAGTTTTAAGAAAAAGGAGAATAATCTTTGTTAGATATTCAAAGGACTGTAAATTGGTCCATGCAAATTTGTTACAATTGAAAAATACTATATAATTATCTACAACTTTTTCTAATAGGACAGTAAGAATATTATTTAAATATATTCTCCTGGCCACGCCTGTAATCTCAGGATTTTGGGAGGCTGAGGCAGGAGGATCACCAGAAGTCAGGAGTTTGATAATGGCCTGGCCATCATGGTAAAACCCTGTCTCTACCCAAATTACAAAAATTAGCTGAGTGTGATGGCAAATGCCTGTAATCCCAGCTACTTGGTAGGCTGAGGCAGGAGAATCTCTTGAACCTGGGAGGCGAAGGTTGCAGTGCACTGAGATCATGCCATTGCACTCCAGACTGGGCAACAAGAGTGAAACTCTGTCTCAAAAAGTAAAAAATAAATAAATTAAATAAATATACTCTCTTGACCTTCTTGATTAAATGCCCAATCCTAAGTGGATTTTTAAAACGCTATTGAGGTTGCCAGATCAATTAATCTCTAAATTCTATTAAAACAACCAAACCAAATGTGTATGCAGACACTACTCAGTGGGAGATTATACATAAGAATAAAAGAGAGTTTAATTGTGATTAAACACAGTCAAGAAGGAATATATCTGGGTGTAAAGACTTAGTCAGAGTCTAATTTTTATTGAGGTACAATAGCATGCCAGAACATTTTTTTAAATAGCTATTCAACAAAATTAAATAAGATAAAATAGGATATACACAGGTACTTTAACAAAATTCCATCTGTTTTTCAATCAGAAACTTTGAGAAAAGTAACAAAAATTTATCTTTTCTAAAAACTTCATTTATTCTTCAGCTATTTAATATACTGAGGGTGACGAACTTAGTTTTTTGTTTCTGAATTTTTATAATTAAATAAAACCTCACTTTCCAGACCAGCTTGCCTGAATTTCTTTTAAGTTTTTTTATAAAGGAAAGAAGATAGTGGGTATCTATACCAAGAATGGAGAACCTACCACACTGGAGCTTTGGAGGTAATATAATTCTTGCTATCTCAGTTTTTCCTGTCAGTCTCTCAAGTTAAAAATTAAAAGTTGTCTCTAAAGTTAACAATTGATCAGTTAGGGAGCTGTGAATTATACTTAATTAGCTTTTGGTAGCAGCCAATAATCTCCATCGTGCATCTGATATGCATTAGCTATACACACGGAGTAAGATTTTAAATTCCTTATTCATAAAGAGATTAATTTACCAATTTTTGTTTCCTAAGAGGGAAAAACAAACTCCTAAATTTTATTTTTATGTGGTCTTCAATTTCTATTTAATACATTGATTAAAATGGCCCTCAATGAAAAAAATATTCATTTCTGTCATTATATCCAAGTATACATACAGATATAAGCGAAATATTCAGTCAGTGTTAAAATACGTAGCCTTTATTTGAAAACAGCATTGTTTAGGAAAAGAGTCAAGATGACTAACTAATTCCTTACTATTACCAAATAAATCTTTTCATTTGAGTATGCTGACACTGTGAAGACACAGTGACAGATTTGCAAGGGTAGACGGACCATAAAGACTGTCTTCAGGGTAGAGTAGTACTGACCTAGAATCAAGGGAAAAGTTTCTCTGCCTTATAACTTCCTTCTTAGTGCATGGAGAGAAAAATATTTTTCCTCACAAAACGTAACTATCCATTCAAACTTAATACGGATTTCATTCAGCACATTTCCATTTCTGTTTCCAGTATCAAGGACTCTAGTTAGACATGAAGAGTTACATAAAATTCAATCATAAAACATACAGAGCTAAATTGTTTCTTCTAAAATCCTAAACAATAAACAAGGTTATATGTAATTGAACTCTAAAATTTTACCTAAATATGATTCTTTACCGAAAAAGAAATTTATAAGTACTTAAGTAGAGGCTAGCCTAAAGGATTTGCTAGATAATTTGCTTCCTAGGCCTTAACTCCACTCACAAGATTTATTTCTGATTTCCAAAGATAGGTATAAATATTTGAGTTCTGATAAATCTAGATATTACACTAACAATCTTGGCAGTTAACACAAAAATCTACACTTAACATTGTAAAAGTTTAATTTGCTAATTCAATCAAACTTACGTTTGTTGTCTTATGCTTAAATTATAATACCTGTAAAGTATTACTCAACTATATCATTAAATTGTTACCCTCCAAAACTGCTAATGTCTTAGATCAGTGATTATTTAAAATAAGTTTCTCTACTATGTATGTATTGATATACAGAAAAAAACACAAGTTTTCTAATTAAGAAGTTGTAATAGAGTAGCTAAAAATTGGCTTCCATGTAAAACTTTGATTAACAATTCCATTTTGGGAAGAACTATATTATAATTTTTAAAAATTAGGGTTTCATACATAATGAAATTAATTTTGTAGACTAGCAGAATATATCACAGTGGTGCCACCAATACTCACTTGCTGGTTTCCAGAGTGTTCAATATTCACTACGTATTTCCCATGTTTTCTATCCATTCTTGAACTGCCAATATCACAAGCTTAACTCCAGAAACATTTTTCAGCCTCCTCATTGCCCTTTATACCTGCAATCTTGAGAAATAATTGAGTTGATTAACAGTAAAGCTACTATGAGACATCACTGCCAATGTGGATTAGACTAAATAATAAATAATTATTCTTTACATGGGATCCACCTTCAGGGAAGAAGTATGGTGTTAAGTAACCATGTAAAGAAACAAGAAAATCAATACCACCCTTGTGACTACACTCTGAATACTCCTCTCCAAACAGCCTGCTTAGGAGAAAGAAACTGCCCTCAGATACATTTCTTCCTTCTCTCCCTATCACATCATCTCTCAGGACTCTTCTTTCTGACCTCAACAACAGCCCAAGACAGAAACAGAATTCTGGAATAAGTGAATGTTTCTGTTGCTTCTTTTCTAATGTTTCTGTTGCTTCCTTCTAACCACATGTGACTGTCTTTTCCTCAAATAAGAGGAAATAACTTTCAGAGGAACCAACTTTTATACACTCACCATTCACTGCTCAAGTCTTGACCTTCTTGGGTAGCTTTCCATGCTCTACAACTTTTCCAGTCTATTCTCTTCCTTGCTCTGCTTTTCAAAAAAAATAATCTGACTTGGCTTAGTTTTCTTCAAGCTCCAATACACCACAGATAGTTAATCTGAGGAACAAATCTCTGCACATGTATTCATCAGGGTTCATTTTTCTTCCCATCTTAGGCGCTCCAAGTGGCATGGCCATCCAAGTCATTACTTCTGATTGTGTTTATGACTTAAAAACAAGTGGGCAGATGAGGCTCTTCCAACTTTTGAAAATTATGCTCCAAAGCAAAGGCTTTTTTCTTATCTGTAGAAATATCTTTGGCAGGATCTAAAAGACAATTGACAAGAGTTAAGAGATAATTTTTAACCTCTGAAACGAAAATTATCAGTCATCTCCCAATAGATGTATCTAGGGAATATGAAATAAAATTGGTGCAGAAAGTTGTTTGTGAAGAATGGTGTTTAATAACCTAAAAGACTGAAAATATCTCTTAAGTAGTAGTTAACTCACAGATTATTTCTTGCAAATGAAGCAACAAAGACAAAGTAGTTGTACTTTTGTGGAAAATGTCTCATGATCAGACATCTAACAGGGGGCTTCAAAGATAAGAACCATCCATTGCAAGAGACCTGAGAGATCTTGTAGCTCAGCCATGTCATTTTAAGATTGAGGAAATTTGTGCCCAGAGAGAGGAAGTGGTAAGAGCCAGTTGTGTATTGGAACCTGGCTTTTTTGGTATTCTAATATCTTCTCCACAACTACTTTATTAGTAATGACATGGTAGAAAGATGGACAACTTAGTAGGAAATCAAGGAAATATCCTTTTGAAATTAAAGACAGACAAAGATTTCAAAGACTTGGAGTTGGAGAGTATCCCAGATGGAATGCCTATTATTTATCTGGCATTATCTGAGACAAAACCAGACTCTCGGGGGCAGGATCCGGGAGTCTGAATTTCGGTCCTGTTTGTCCAAATTCCAAGTAATCTTTATTCAAACAATGTTTGAGAAATATTTTACTAAGCAATGATTCCAAGGGTAATCATGAAGTAGCTTAGTATCTTTGGGAAGAAAAGTGTGTGTGTGAAGAAACTTGAATTTTCTTAAATAAAAAACGGTGAAGTTTTTAAATGGTTTATTTTTTCAACAAGTAATTATGCAGTCTCTACTATAGCCAAGCATTGTGCAAAGTGCTGACTGTTCAATGATGAAAAAGAGCAAATATTATGTATTTTAAAACTTTTTAATCCTTTCTAAAGTTCTTTTATAAATGCATTATTCAGCAAGAAGTTTCCATTGGAATCCACTGAAGCAAAGAAAAACAGCCCTGAGGCCTATAGTACAAAAAAGTCATGAAAAATCTAGGGAAGAAATTTGGTCCAAAAAAGAGTCAGAAACAACAGTTTCTGGGACTGTTTAAGTAGAGTGTTCATGTACTTCACCATCATTCTCAGCAAACTGACACAAGAACAGAAAACCAACACCATATGTTCTCACTCATAAGTGAGTGTTGAACAACGAGAACACATGGACACAGGGAGGGGAAAATCACACACCAGGGCCTGTTGGGGGGTCCGGAAGTAGGAGAAGGATAGCAGGGGGTGGGGGAAGTGGGGAGGGATAGCATCAGGAGAAATACCTAATGTAGATGACGGAGTGATGGATGCAGCAAACCACCATGGCACATGTATACCTATGTAGTGAACCTGCACATTCTGCACATGTACTTAAAATAAAATTAAATTAAAATATAATTTAAAAAATTAAAATATAATAAAAAATTAAAATTAAAAAAAGGCAAAAGCCAAATGTAATGTTTTGGATATTAAACCACATACACACACACACACACACACACACACACACACACACAAATGCCTTTTGAAAGTAAAAGGAAGCAGTAGCAGTAATTTCACAGAGACAACAGTATCTCATGCAAACAAGACAGGTTGTCACTTAGCTATAAGGAACCTATGTGAGTTGGAAGATTCACTAGTACTAAACTATACCACTCAATAAATCACTGCTTTAAAAATCAACTTAATATCTCTAGTGAACACATATGTCAGTTGAATAGATTACATATTTTAGTTGAGCTATTTTAAAATTTAACATAGCATTGTGATACTGAGATACAAATATTTACATTTTGCACTGGAGTTTCATAACCATCAAGTAGGTAGAATTCCAGAAATGTATATCATTATTTCAGAAATACATGGAGTATATACATCATTCTTTCAGTGACAAAATAATATCAAAGTCCCTTTCTCACTATCATTAATTGATTAACCATTGCGAGAGCCAAAGTAAGAATACACATGTAAATTACCATGTTCTTAAATTTTCAGTGTAAAATTCAAACTTACACTATTTTTCCAAAGAACATATTTTATTCATTTATTAATCTTACATCACAGGCCAACCGCTAGAGTAGAGTGCACCTGGATTATTACAATGTGCAAAGTGAATACAGATATCTCTCATTAGTATGCTGAATATCTCCTACAAAACCTTTTTATATTTGAAGAATTTTAAACCAGAAAATTTAGAAATCTACATTAAGAATAGTTGACAGTCCTTCAATAACAGGGTTTCTTTTTTTTAGCCAAAGGAAAGTAGAGTCTGTTAATATGTCATCTAGCATTATAAAATGAAGTACACCATAGTCCTAAAGATACAATAAAATACATTTATTTATCATGTTACCCACATCAAACATTTCTGTGGCTAAAATTTCCCCATGAACTGATAGTAATCAAAATACCTCTATATCTCTCCTTTGGTGTTTCAGTGTGATGAGAACCAATATGACAGCCCTAGCTCTCTTATCTTTAGCAATTTTTTGATACCAGGGCCATTATTATAGTTCATCATATTGTGTTGAGTGATCAAATGGTAATGAAGTAAGTGGATACCAGATTTCAAAGGCTTCAGTACAGAATTCAGATTTACATTTCCTGTCAATTTAAACTTGAAAAGATAATTGTTCAAAATGTGTAGAAGTTAAATGTCAAGTAAATGTCAAACCAGTAAAATGACTATGTGAAAAAATGATCAAGTGGGAGAGTGAAGAAAACAAAACTGAAAATTTGTTCAAGAAATCATCTCTGTCATACCCCTCCAATGACTCCCAGAAATATGCCTTAAATAAAGTAAGGGTTATTTTTCCTTGACTTAAGGAAAAGGCTACAGGAGCGCAGTTCAGGTGTGGGTGAGAAGTAGGAAAATAAATGTTTCATCCCTTGCTGAAGAATGTCACTGGGGCGCATTAATTGGCTGCTGGGTGGCGTCTGACTCAACCACATCTTGTTAATGATATTATTGCCATTTCTTGTGGAGGAATGCCTATTCCAGAGCACACCACACTGATCATATCTAATCCTCCTAGTAGCTTCCTGAATTAAATATCATTACCCTATTTTTCTGATGAAATACCAAAGCATTTAGTGATACTTTATGAGTCCTAATAAGTTCGTGACTCCCCATTCATTTATTCAAGAAGTAGTTATTAAATTCCTAGTACATTTACTGTGCCACATTAGATGCTGAGAAAAAAAAATTGGAAAATAGAAACGGAAATATATTTAGAATCTTAATCTCTTATGGATAGGAAAAAGATCAGATATCAACCAGAGACTCTGCCAACACATTGCAATATATTAAGATAATACGATTGTTTATTGACAACAAGAAATGGGTGGTGGTAATGCCTAAAAACTTGCCTGCCCACTAGCAAGAGGTTGCTGAAACTCAGACCCAAATTACATCACAGGCTGAGAATTCTCAAAGAGAAGGCAAAGTTTATTATTTTTGCAGATGCAGAATCTCTGCCAAGGGTTCAAGTAAATGCTCAACACGAGAGAAGCCAAACAAAAATATCAAGGCCTTCTACAGGTGCAATTCCATTAGAGAATCCTCAGGAGTCCAGGCATTCATTGACATCTACGTCATGGTCTACCCGAGGAGAGCAGGGCTGTAGCATTGGAATAGATGAGCCTCCAGCCCATCGGAATGGAAACTGGAAAAGGACAAAACAAGGCTTCTAGCCCTGTTGGAGAACAGTGGAGAAAAAAGTAGTTACTAAAACAGAATTCAAAGGGAAACCCAGGAAAAAGTCAGGTGTATAAACTGAGTCACACAGAGAGGGCTTCGGCTTGTAACCTCTGGCATAATAATTATTATCAGATCTGAGGCACCATGGAATTTGGGTTGAGTCCTGATCTCCAGGCAAGAATGAAAATACTAGCCATTTATGTTGTTTGTCAAATGTTCTAGCTCTCCCATTTTCAACACATGATAAGGTTGCACTTTCTAGCCTTCTGTGTTTCTTCTCAGTCTCCTTGAATTCAGGTTATTTTGGCTAGAGTTGTAAGCAAAAGATGTATTTATCACTTTGAAACCAGACATTTAAAACTGATGCAAGTCATGAGCCACAATCAAAGATGATGTTCTACAAAAAGGCCAGGTTCCATTAGCCCAAGTTTCAGAATGAGGACAATGCTAAATGAACAGAGCCCATAAGTGACCAGTAATTGGCAGGTAGTATGAGCAAGAAATAAACCTTTGTTATCATAAGTCATTGCAATATATAAGTTGTTTGTTATTGCAGCAAAACGTAGCCTGTCCAGACTAATACAGAGATCTGAGGAGTCAGCAGTGGTACATTATACTTCATCAGGTCACAACTGCAACATAGATATCAGGGCCACAGTAGATGGAGGAAGATCCTGGCACTCCATTGTTCAAAATTCAAGCTTTATCTAGTCAGTGAAATCTGTCTCAGTCATGGTGGGTTTGGAATTTAGGCAGAACAGAAGCCACTGTGGGGTTCTGGAGTAGACTCTGGAAGGAGAAATATGGTGAACATGACAATTAAATCATTCAGTATGCATAGAGAGCAAAGGCAGTGACTGATGTAGAATAAAGCCAGTTGCTGATGGCTTCTTGGAGGGAGTAAATATTGAGCCAGATCATAAAGGATACTAGAGGTTGGGAAAAAGAGCAAAAGTAGGTATTGTAAAAGAAGAGAGCCTTTAAGAGAGAAGTACAATGGACAAAAATAATGAATGTTGCTGAGAAAGATGCTAGCAAATACCTTGATTGTAAAGAACTACAGGCAGAAGACTTCCTACTAATTGCCAAGCCCTGTGCTAAAGAATCTCATAAATCTCTTCCTCTGGTAAGGACAGGAGCCGCATTGCTGCCCTCTTCAGTCAACTCTCCTCCAAGGATGCAGAGTGATTCTTAAATGCCATCCCATGATGCCACGCCCTACTCAACACTGATGGATTCCCAATGCATGAGAATGAAAGTCCTAAATCTTTAGGCCCTGCTATATCCAGCTCCATCTGCCCCCTTAGCTGGCTCTGCTCTCCCCTTCAGGCACATTCTGCTTTTTCATGAACTCAGCAGAAGCCTGACTCAAAGTCCCCTGCTTATGATATCTTCTCTCCATCCCTGATTAACTTCCCCAGGCTCATGTCGACCCATCTAGGCAAAATAATGACCTTCCCAAAAATGTCCACAGACTTAATGCTCACAGATATGTTAGGTATTATGGCAAAGGAGAATTAAGATTAAAGGTGGAATGTTAATTAGTTGACCTTAAAATAGGGAGATTATCCCGGATTATCCAAACAGGACCAATGTAATCAAGGGTCATAAAAAGTGGAAGAAGGAGACAGAATGAGTCTCAGAAAGAGATATGACTGAAATGATCAGAGATATGCAATTTTGAGGGCTTTGAAGATGGAATAAAAGGACCATGAGCCAAGAAATGTGAGTAGACTCCAAAAACTGGAAAAAAGCAATAAACCAGATTCTAGAGACCCGTAGAGAGGTTCCTAGAGGCTCCAGAAAGCGCTAAGGCCTGCCAATATCTTAACTTTATCCCAGTGAGATCCATGCTGCACTTCCAACCTTCAGAACTGCAAGATAATTAATCTGTGTTGTTTTAAGTCACCAAGTTTGTGGTATTTGTTATAGCAGCCATAGAAACCTAATATCTCATTTTCCAGGTCTCAGTGTGAATTTCACTTTCCATTGTAAATTAATTCTTCCACTTTCACAACCTCTCCAGTTCTGTGTTCTTTCTTAGGACTTACCATAATTGGTCATTAAGTATTAATTTTGTGATCTGTTTAATATCTATCATGCCTCTTGAATCCAAATTCCCACAAGGGTGGGAACTGTGCAGTTTTCATCATCATTTTATCTCCAACACTGGCATATGGTGGACGTTCAATGAGTATTCTTTGAATAAACACATAAAATAATTCTACATGCCTGCAACATATTTAACGGTTAAAAAAATCGAAGTTCAGAAAGGTGTAGGATGCAGATTTGGAATTTGGACATCAGTCAATCTCATATTGGACCCAGGTCTTCCCTCTAGGCCTGTGCCTGGGACATTCATTATCCCTTTCTTAGCAGAACCTCTAGGGGTAATTCTTGCTAACAGTTATTCTCTCTCAGTGAATAATTCTGTCCTCAATAACTTGTGCCTTTAAAGACACTAGAAGTTCTGCAGCTCACACTCAACACCTTTCAGATTTGACTGAGACCCACAGGCTACCACATCCATATCTGCGCCCAAACTGATCCACTTGAAACCTCAGTGCTTATTCAAATAAAAAATAAAATAAAAAACAGGACAATAAAGAATCTTAGCCTTCTTTAATTTTGACCTTTAAATAAAGAGATGCATGTCGGGGTTCTTCATAATTTAAATTTTCTTATTCAGAGTACTGGATAAGAGTCAATCAACCAGACAACAATCAGGCAGTGTCCCTCTCTGATCAGCTCTGCCATGACCTTTCATCATGCGTACCCATGCACACACTCACTCATTCGTGCATGTACTCAGTAAGTATTTGCTGAGCCTTTTTCTGTGCCAGGCCCATGTTAAGCCCTTCATAAGCTTTCTTTTCCATTTAATCTTTGCAATTGCATTTACAAGCAGGTAATATTAGTCTTCCCATTTCACACCTAAGGAAACTGAGCTTCTGAGGTGTCAGAACTTGCCCAAGCTCACACAGGCAGTGAGTAATTGAGTTCCAGTTTTCCTCCTAGTAAACTTCTACTTTTCTTTCAAAAGCCAGCTTCAACATACATCACTGCTTAATCACAGGTTTTGAGTATGGCCTTGGGAAGCACTTCCCCTGTCTTCTGCCCCCATCGCCCTCAGTCTTGCAAGTAAATGGCTCTTAGATCAGTGATTTGTGATTATCAATATTTACATCTATCTTTCTAAAATTTGAGCTCCTTATGGTATGAAAAGATAGAGAATTTTTTCCACCATTATTTCTTAGCTAAAAAAATTAGTAAATGAAACTACTTAAAGGTGAAGAAAAACTCTTGGCATCCATAAGGGGCCAGGAAGTATAATTGAGGACTTTTTTTTTCTCTCCCATTTTTGGTATGAATGATTCAGGCTTAAATAACATCTGAAAACTCATACAACTGAAATGAGGGAGAAAGAGAAAAGTGTTCCTCACCTAGCACAGTGTGACGTGACCTCAGGTCATACCTTCCCATCTTCTCCAAGAGTGACACACCATGCCAGTACTAGGTCACCCAAAGTCTGGGCTGCCCTCAAGCCTCCCAGGCCCCAGAGAGGCCTCTGCCTCAGAGGGTGGAGCTGCTCACTTTTTTCAGGTAAGGGACTCACCATAAAATTCAGGTCAGCCACACAAAAATAGCCTTCTCTAGGGGTTAAGGGAAGGACTGAGGAGAGAAGAAAATCCAGGACACAAGAATTACCACAGGTTAGGGTGTTCAGACTGTGGGTCCTAGAAACAAGAGTCAGTCTCTTAGTGGCATCCAGGCTCTGTATCAAAAATGGAGGCCACAAAGCCCATCCCCTAACCCACGATGCTTAGAAACTGACATCTTTCCATAATAGAGCTTGTCCAGAACCAATTATTAAGTAGGAAAATGAGGCATTTGTATTGCAAACCTAAAAATAATAAAAGAGTCATTTCTTTATATTTCTTTAACAAACACCTAAGGACTTACTAAGTGCCACTATCCCTAGCTCTGCTGGGGCTGACTAGTGATTCAGAAAGCAGTACCTGAATAATGAGGTAGCCTCCAAAGACCATAGCCTCATACAGTGAGATAGATTTCCTAATCCCATGATCACTGACATCACTGAGGCTAAGGAAGCCAGACTGTCTTTTCCTTATAAAGTGTAATTGAGGACTTTTTTTCTCTTTTTTTGTCTCCCATTTTTGGTAAGAATAATTCAGGCTTAAATAACATCTGGCATATGGTGCACCTTCAATGAGTATTCATTGAATAAACACACAAAATAATTCTACATTCCTGCAATGTATTTAACAGGTTTTAAAAAATCGATTATCATCATTTTAACTGGCATCCAATCATGTAAATATGCTAGGGAACAGATAATTTACTGAAGAAGAAACTCCAAAAGTTAACAAGCATAGGAAGAGATATCCAAAACCATGAGTAATCAGACAAAAAAGCAAATGAAAACACTAAGGCAACACTTTACACTAGAGAGTCCCTACCTTGGCTGTGCATAAGAATCACCTGGAGAGATTTTTTTAAAACCTAACATGCAGGACGTACCCTGAGAAATTTAGGTCTAAATATTCTGGGTGGGACTTGGGCATTGGTTTTATTTAAAAGTTCCTGGGGTGTTTTTCCAGGTATTGCATAGCTAGAATTAAAGGCTTATTGTACTGGCAAAAAATGCAAAGCTGAATAAATGCTGGGCAGGGTGGCAGCAATTCTAGAATCTGGCACTACAGGTCCTTGGTCAAATTAAGGCCACACATATCTATGACCCAGCAATTCTGCTCCTAGGTGTGTGTATGAATGTATATATGTATGTATACACACATACACATGCACATAAATTATATATATATATATAATTGTATACATGTATGTGTATTATATATAATTCATGTGTGTTAGATTCACTCACCCCTCTGCACCTACTTTATATTATATATTTAATATAAATGGTATACATAACTTTATACACACACTACATAGATACACATACCTAGATATATGTATATCTGTGTATGTGTATATATATATAATTATATATATAACTTTATATACTTACACACTAACCCTATATATAAAAAACACTACAGTGTGTGTATAAAGTTATATAGCTTATATTATATATGAATACACTATATATATTATATACATATTATATAGTCTATAAAGTAATATCTAATTTTAAAGTTTTATATATATATATACACACATATATATATATATAATTGGTTATAAATATATATACTTATACCAGCTCAAAAATAATATTTCTGGGCCAGATGCGGTGGCTCATGCCTGTAATCCCAGCACTTTGGGAGGCCAAGGTGGGCAGATCACTTGAACAGAGTAGTTCAAGACCAGCCTGGACAACATGGTAAAATACAATAAAAATATGATAGAAAAGATTTTAAAAGGTATATCTGTGTAAGACACCATGAATGGAGGCTGCAGAACTGAAAATTGCCCTGGGTGAGTCAGTGAGTGAATGTGAAGACTGAGGACATTACCACACACTACTGGAGACCCTATAAACACTGTACACTTAGCTATAGTAAATTTATTTATTAGTGTTTTTCTTTCTTCAATAATCAATTAACTGTAGTTTACTAAAACATTTTTCCTCTACAATCTTTTCCATTTTTTAACTTTTTGACTCTTTTGTAATAGGACTTTCAGCTATTATCCTTATTCTGTAAGCTTTTCTACCTTAAAAATTTCAAGTTTTAGTATTTTTTAAACTTTTTTATTAAAAACAAACACAGAAACACACACATTAGCCTAGCCGTACACAGAGTCAGGATCATCAATATCACTGTCCTCCATCCCCCCATCTTTCCTCACTAGAAGGTCTACAGTGGCAGTAACAAACCTGAAGCTATCATCTCCTATATCATTGCCTTTTTCTGGAATATCTCTTTAAGGGTTATCTGGAATATCTCTGAGGCTATTATATAGCTAATTTTTTTATAAGTAGAAGGAGTACAAATTAAAATCATAAATGTATAGTATAGTGAACTCATAAACCAGTAATATAGTTATTATCAAGTATCATGTGGTATACATAATTGTATATACTATACTTTTATATGACTGGCAGCACAGTAAGTTTCTTTACACCAGCATCACAAACACATGAGTAATGCATTATGATAAAACATGCTAGAAATTTTTCAGCTCTATTATAATCTTACGGGATCACCTTCATACATGTAGTCCATCCTTGACCGAAATGTCATTATGTAGAGCAAGACTGTATTTTATAAATTTCCTTCTGGTCTTTTACTATAAATATACAAATATAGAAGGTAAATGAGTATATTTCTACTAAAAAAGAATTATACCAAATACATAGCATAATACAATTTGGTTTGTACATTGAACACAGTGTAACAGATTTCTTTATATAACATTTCATCTAGATCTACTTTGTATCTTGAGTGGCTATACAATATTAAACAGAATGAAAAAACTATAATGTATCTGATCATTCCCCTGCTCATGTTCTTTGATTTTCAATTTTGCACTATTGCACATAATGAGACAATGAACATCTTTACACAAATATTCATGCATATTTGCATCATTATTTCTTTAAAATAAGTTTCTGTAAGTTGAACTGCTGGATCAAAGGGTATGTGTGTTCCTCATTTTTTATAGGTTCCATTTAATTGAACTTACAGAATTTGTATCAACAACACTATTAATCTTTTCATATTTTGTAATTCTGATAGGTAAAAAAAATCACTTCTCATTGTAATTTTAATTTGTGTGTCTTCAGAAAAATTATGTCAGTAATTGACATAGAATAGGCCCTCATAATATATATATACTATTATTATATAACTATTATAATAGTTCAATTAGGATAAAGAATATTATGCAGGTAATACTATAATAGACTGTCATAAAGTAATGGCTTTTTTCATCATCTCGGCTAAAGATTTCAAATAACAGAGAGTGCCACACTTAGTTTCTGGTTGAATGCTAGTGTTTGCAGTTGCTACTTGCATATATTAAGCACTTAATATATGACAGGAATTAGATTCATTACTTTATGTATATTGTCTCATTTAATTCTCGTAAGAACATACGAGGTAGATGGTGATAGTATCTCCATTTTACAGGTGATGCAGCTGAGTTATATATAAATGTAAAACTTGCCCAAGGTGACATATTGGTAAGTGGCAAATGGAATAAAACCAGAAAATCTGACTCCAGAGTTCTTGTCCTTGACTGATAGACTCTGCTGATCACAGTGCACCACACAGAACCTATGAGAGCTTTATCTCTGCTTTATAGTAATATAGAATAATAGATAAAGCCCCTAATTTTAAGCATAATTTGAATAGAGGAAGATATGCGACACATGATTAGGTAAGTTTTCTGTGATGATTACTTGTCTACCTAATACAGAACTATGATAGCAATATTTCCAAGTTACATTGATTTTTGGCCTCCTATAAAACCTTATCAATTATCAACTATCTTTCCCAAAATGACAGGTGTACCAAATAACAAAGGAATTAAAATTAAGATTAAATTAAAATAGGAGGCCAAAAATTAATGTAACTTGGAAATATTATATCTCTGTATTTTTGTACTTTTTTTTACAAATAATTTGTGTTTAAAAATAAATGTTTAAGTAAATTCTTCATCTGAAATTATCAAAATAACCCAACTATGTGTAGGATCCAAGGAGTCTTATGTGTGTTAAAGTGCCATCTACAGTAATCATTGAAATATCTGCACAAAATATGTCTGCAGGATATTCCTTTCCATGTTTATTTCAACATCAACTCTTTACATTAAGTGCCACTCCATCAGCCATGGTCCATGTTTACCCCATGGTTATTTTCATTCATTATTAACATCTCTTGGAATGCAGGGAATATTTCTGAAAGGAAATGAGCCAGGCGTACGTATCTGGAGGCTTCACAGATGGCATTTTTTTTAGAATAGTTTTGTTTTCATTTTGCTATTGAAAAGTCCTTCTAGACCCCTTTGCAACATGCAATAATGCACTCACATTAACCGATACATGATGCGTGCTTCTGCTATTTTTCCTCTGCCTCACTTGGCAATTAAACACATGATTTCCCTGCAAATGACTATAATTTTTTGCTTCCATAATATTTATGTCAACTCCAAAGGAGCTGGGAGTTGGCATCCTGAAAACCTGACCATCTGAGGCAATGGCAGAAGCATGTAATTTCATCTGTATCCACTAATTACTGGATGATCAGAACACCAGAAATAAAACATCATATGCTAAAAAACCATAATGTGTGCCCTCAGCTGGCTAAATCAGTAATTTGAAGCTATGTGCAAATGAGCACATAACTTTCTGAGTGATTTATTGCTGTTTTGGGAATACAGACTGAGCTTTGAAAATATCTCATTTGACCTGAACTACAAACTTTAAGATGACTGTGACTTAAAGCCCCCCACTCAGATGATACAAAGATATCTATAGAAGTGGCCCTTTCTATGTCAAAAGGTATGATGAGAAAGCACATGTTTTGCAGAACTCTCCATGAGATTGTCTGAACAAGGTGGCAATAAGTTGAAGGCAGAATTCAGACACTGAAACTCCCATGGTTATTTGTATCTTTGCATTTGGGTCTCGTGAAAAAAAGATGATGTGCCATTTAGGTTTTTGTTGCATCCCAGGAACTTCCAGCTCCCTCTTTTCACATTCTAGGTTCACTAGGCCTTCAACATTAAACTAGTTGAGTTGTCCCAATTTGCATATGATGAAACTGAGGTCAAGAGAGAGAAAATTAACTTTCCCCAAAGGACATATTGAAATAGTGGCAAATGCTGGCCAGGCATGGTGGCTCACGCCTGTATTCCCAGCACTTTGGGAGGCTGAGGCTGGTGGATCACGAGGTCAGGAGATTAGACCATCAAGGCCAACATGGTAAAACTCTATGTCGACTAAAAATACAAAAATTAGCCAAGTCTGGTGGTGCATGCCTGAAATCTCAGCTACTCGGGAGGCTGAGGCAAGAGAATCACTTGAACCTGGGAGGTGGAGATTGCAGTGAGCCAAGATTGCACCACTGTACTCCAGCCTGGTGACAGAGCAAGACTCTGTCTCAAAAAAAAAAAAAAGAAAAAGAAAAAAAGAAAATAAATCCTGGCAAATGCCAACTAGGAGCCTGATCCATTCATTCCAGAGCCATTTCCACATCACCATACAGGATCCTGACAAGTTGGTTCCTTGCTTCACTGTAGAGGATTCACTTTGGTTTGTTGGACAGGGCCTTCCCTACTTATGGTAACTGCTCTGACCAACAGACAGACCCTCAAGATCCTGACCTAGCAGAATCTCTTCCCTGCTCTGCACTTCCTACCACATTCCTGGTTCATAGTCGCTTGGCAAATACTTGGTGTACACTGACTATTTCACTAAATAAACATATATTGAGATTTATCATTCCCTAGGCCCTGGAGCTATAAAAACAGCATTCAGTCAATTGCTGTTCTTCACAGTAATTATATCCTGTCAGTCGCCACAAACACTAAATTAGCAAATACTGAACCATTGCTCCTAAGAGAAATATAGGGCTAGGTTCCTGAGAGCCTTTGGCTACAACATTTGAATCAAATGATCAACACATAATCTTGTTTCATGTTTGTTTCTGTTTAAAGACACCTAAGAGATACTGCTAATACATTAACACTGAACTCATGGCCAACAGCATTATAACTCATGCCTGAACAAAGCTTGTCTAATAAACGTTATTTTTTTTTTTAGATAGAGTCTCAATCTTGTCACCCAGTCTGGAGGACAATGGCATGATCTCAGCTCACTGTAACCTCTGCCTCCCAGGTTCAAGTGATTCTCTTGCATCAGCCTCCCAAGTGCTGGTATTACAAGCAAACGCCACCATGCTTGGCCAATTTTTGTACTTTCAGTAGAGACAGAGTTTCACCATGTTGGCCACGGTTGTGTCAAACTCCTGACCTCAGGTGATCCACTCACCTCAGCCTCCCAAAGTGCTGTGATTACAGGAGTGAGCCACCACACCCAGTACAATAAATGCATTTTCTCAGTAAATAGTGTCATGGCCTTCTTGAGCTTAGGAACACTAGACAACACATCTTCACTATATTTGAAAGCCATTTTAAGCAATTAACAACAAAAACATAAAAATTCAAAATACATGTTACTAAACAGAGCAGGAAAGGGAAATTTGTCTACAGTACAAGCAGAAACAAGAAGGAAGAACATGTCCTTGCCTGACCTTACCTGAGAACATACTTATCAAGAGACTCAAATATTTTGCCACTTTGCACATCTTCATGAATGGCCACAAGAGCACCTTGGATATTGATTTTAGAGTTACAGATAAAATGTATTAAGTAACCATTTACAAATATAAAATCCATGAATAATCAGGATCAAATATAATCCCTGCTCCTGATGAACCCATAGAGCTAAATGCTGCAAGAGTCAGAGGAGAATATAGATAGTAGAGTAGCCGGGAAAAATGTCGTAGAGGGGAGCACATAAAATGAGTTTTAAAGAACTGGCAAAATCTAAACAGACAAAAAAGAATATCCAGGTTGATTCTGTTTTTCTTCTTATTCTCTAGAATAGTAAGATAAAAAATGTTCTCCTTCTTCTGGAAAATCAGTTTTAAGGGTCTTGCTACCTTAATACAAAGAAGCAGGAGTTAGTTACCAGACAAGGCCAGTGTGGACTAGAGTTCAAAATACCTTTCAGATCTTTTGTGTCATACAATTAATAGAGCAATATATATTCCCCTTAACATCAAACATAGCACAGGATCATAGAAGAACCGCCAATGCAACAACAGAGGCATTTAGCAACCACAGCTAAACTTATAGGATACAGTGAAGGAATATCGACAGCTTTGTAGTTCCTGCCTTGAGAGTAAAGCAACAACAGGATGTGTCCATGGTATTTCTGAAAGCTCCTAGTCAGCCTGAGAAGAATCATGAGCTCAACAAAGGGGACATATGACCTTCATTTATGAGTTAACAATCAGGACCATCCACACAATCCCTTTCCAAAAAATAACTTTGGTCTTTTTAACTACTGGAAGGCCCTTGTTAATATGGATCATTAGATCAAAAGCCTGTGCTGTTATAAAGACCTCCGTCAAATTTATAATTGGATCATTAGACCAAAAGTCTGTGCTCCTTGTAAAGACCCCAGTCATTGGTGGTCTA
Source organism: Plecturocebus donacophilus (assembly GCA_004027715.1). Lineage (NCBI taxonomy): Eukaryota > Metazoa > Chordata > Mammalia > Primates > Pitheciidae > Plecturocebus > Plecturocebus donacophilus. The sequence continues at coordinate 26,771 of PVKP010019145.1, forward strand.
CTAAAGAACTCTCACTGGCTCATTACACTGGCTATTAAAATCCTGGTAGTATCAGGGCATTCGTGACTATTCCAGGGCCAGCTAAGCAGATAGATAATTGCTCATTTTCACAGTCCTTCTCCAAAGAGAATGAGAAGGAAAAGAAGAGATCATAATACATGTCAGTCAAATACATTATTTATAAACTTACTTTTATGAGAATTTGATGGGACTAAAATTTGGAATTGATAGTCAAAGTAGGATTTAGAAGCTATATGCCAATTCTGACATAACTACTTTCAATATCATTACCTTTCCCTGCTTCTCCTTCTTTCTCTTCTCTTTTTTCTCTAACCTTTACAGTAAATCAAAAATAACACTTTACTAGCAAATGCAGAAAACCCATTATATAATCATTTTTGAGGTTTTTTTATTTTTAAATATTAATAAAGATTGAACATATTAAAAATATACAATGTGATGATTTGGTGTACATATACACTGTGTGATGATTACTACAATCAAAATAATTAACACATCCATGATCACTCATGCTGTACATTAGATCCCAGAACCTGTTCATCTTATAGCTAACAATTTGTACCCTTTGATCACTGTCTCCGTATTCCCCCTATCCCTACACCCAGCCCCTGGCAACCACTTTTTTCTGTTTCTGTAATTTCAACATTTTTAGATTTCACATGTAAATGAGATCACCCAGTATTTTTTTTTTCTGTGTCTGGCTTATTTCCCTTAGCATAATGTCTTCTAGGTTCATCTATGTGGTTGCAAATGGCAGGATTTCCTTCTTTTTATGGTTGAATAATATTCTGTGTTTCTGTCTGTCTGTCTGTCTATGGTTTGAATATGTCTCCTCCAAAATTCATGTTGAGACTTAATCCTCATTGTGGTGGCATTAAGAGGCAAGGTCTTTTGGCAAGTAATTAAGTCAGGAGGGCTCTGCCCTCACAAATGGATCAGTGCCTTGTAAAAGGGCTGAAGGGAACTAGCTTAGGCCCTTTGCCCTTCAGCCTCCCACCATGTAAGGATACATCATTTGTGCCCTTTGGAGGATGCAGCAACAAAGTGCCATCCTGGAAGCAGCAAATGGGACCCTCATAAGACATCAAAATCATCAGTGCTTTGATCTTGAACTTCTCAGCCTCCAGAACTGTGAAAAATGAATTTCTGTTCTTTATAAATTACCCAGCTTCAGGCATTTTGTTATGGCAACACAAATGGACTAAGCCAGAGAGAGAGAGAAGAAGAAACATTCTCTTTATCCATTCATTTGTCCACAGACACTTAGGTTGTCACCGTAACTCGGTTACCATCAATAATGCTGCAGTGAACACAGGGATACTGCTATCTTTTCAAGATACTGATTTCATATCCTTTAGATGTATAACCAGCAGTGGGATTTCTGGATGGTATGATAATTCTATTTTTAATTTTTTGAGGAAACTACAAACTGTTTTTGGACCCTTGTTGTACACCATATACAAAAATTAATGTTAAATGGAATAAGGACTTCACTGTAAGATCTGAAACCATAAACCTCCTAGAAAAAAATATAGGAGAAAAACTCCTTGACATTGTCCTTAGCAATGATTTTTTGGATATGACATCAAAAGCATAGGCAACAACAGCAAAAACAAACAACTGGGACTACTTCAAATAAAAAGCTTCTGCACAGCAAAGGAAATGGCAGAATGAAAAGAAACCCTGCGGAGTGGGAAAAAATATTTGCAAACCATATTCTGATAAGGGATTAATATTCAAATCATATAAGAAACTCATACAACTCTAGAGCAAAAACAAACAATTTAAAAATGGGCAAAGTACTTGAATAGACATTTCTCAAAGGAAAATACACAAGTGGTCAACAGACATATAAAAATGTGCTCAACATTGTTAATTATGAAAGACATGCAAGTCAAAAACACAAGGTATCACCTCACATCTATAGGCTGGCTATTACCATCATATATCCTTCTGAAATTTCTCTATCACTCTGGTTACTTTTTTGTTAGGTGAAAAAAATTTATCTCTAGATTAACTGCTTAGCTTAAATAAGCTTGAATAAATAGAGTTCTAACATAATTCTGGAGAAAATATTATGAAGATATCAATGATCTTGAAATTAATTTATATTTTAATATATAGTTCAGAACAAGCCTAAAATATACCTGGAGGAATAAATGAGTGAGAAAAGCAAAGTTTTGAAAAAATTCATTAATAGATAGTAAAAATATCATCAAGCCCTAATTTAGAAAATATTTTAAGTGTGTTATTTGCTATCGAATATTGCAGATTAATAGAGCAGAATGAAATTCAGGAGTAGGCCTAAAAGAATATAGTTTAGCATATGACAAATCAGAAATAAGTGGTTCTACTTCAATAGATAATTGTTTGGAATAAATACATCACATCAAATTATTACCTCATACCATATGCTAAAATGTATCAGATAAATTGCAAAGTTGTAAAGAAGGATATTACTGGAACAAGTATTAGGCCTATACAATAGAGGGACAGCACCTATTTTTGCCAACATAAATGACTATATAACTCACAAAAGGTCTCCCACTACAAGACACCAGGAAATGAAACTATGGAGCAATAGAGGGAGTGGGGAGGACTCTTCCTCATAGTAGAAATCAGGGACTGAAATCATAACTTCCATGAAACATTATTTTGGATTTTAATGGCCTCAGCAGGATCGGGGTCAAGGCACAAGGTGAGGATATGAGATTGAGAACCCCACAAATGTCAGCTATACCCTCAGAGACTAGCCCTCATTCAGGTGTAGAATTAGAAAGCACACTTCCTCAATGGGACCAGACACCCTAAGCAGGGGCATTACTTCATATTTCCAAGATGATTGCACCCTAGAGTATGTAGCAGATGCAAATGCTGGTTCTCTTTGGGGAAAGCCATTCTCAACCCAGGCTTCCCAGGGCTTCCACAGAGAGAACCTCATTAAACATAAATTCACAATCAAAAATTTCAAAACACACAGGAAAACACTGCTGAATCATTGTCTATTTTGGAGGTTAAAGAAAGCACAATTAAAAATAACACTAAATTAATAGTAAAAATTTATGGAGCATGCATTAAATGGCAGATTCTGCTAACTGCTCTACATACATTATTCCACTGGATTTCCTACAGTAACCCTTTAATGCAGGTAGTATTATCCTCCATGTGCAGAAGCCCATTCATGTATCAACTATTAGTAAATATTAGAGCAGTTTGGTGGTCATATGTTCGCAGGGAGACAGAATTTCTATACACTGATGGGTAAATTATACCTGATGTAATACCACTCTCCTTGCCAGTGATAGGTTTAGGCACAGGCATGTGATGCAATTTTGGTCAATGAAACCTGAGAGTGTGTTTGCTTGATATATTTCTTGCTCTTAAAAAAAACAGCACAAAAAGATGCTTTATTTTTGCCTCTGAAATTTTCCATCTGCATATGCTGAAGCCAGCTTGAGACTTTAAGAGAAACCAGTCTAAGGGTATGAGCCAACAGGCTGTGAATGGCAGTGCAAAAAGATCCAAGTCCAAGGTGGTGTGGAGCTGCAGGATCTACAAAATTTGCAACTACCACATCTTTTTCTAGACCTGTGCTTCTCAAAGAGGGGTCCATGTAATAGTAGCTGTTGTGAACTCTGTTAATAGGCCTCAATAAGATATCATATGCTATGCATAAAGCAGTGTGCCATTTTCTTCACTGAGAAAGTCTCATTATCAAAAGAAAGGTTAAAAAATAGTGGTTACTTATCTACTGAACCAAGGGTGTTTGCTTTCCATTCTGGAGGAAGCTACTTAGTTCATCACTGGCTGGTATAAAATAGTTTGCAAACTGGCATTTAGAGTAGCACTGTTGGAATTTTTTTGTTATGGAAAACAGTAATTGCCTTTATTGTTTTGGTCATTTATATTTGGGTTTTCTGTGGTTGGCAACTGAAAGCATTTGAAGCAATGGTGATATCAAATATGGTATGTTCAAATAACAAGGTGTTATGCACCCATATTTCCAGGTATTATTTTGTAATACACCTACAAATATCACATAAAAAATAGGATACAAAACTACTTATGCAGTATGACCCCACTATTCTACATACAAGGTAACATATACCAAGAGTAAAAGAGATACGCCAAAATGTTATTAGTGAGTTAGCTAACTAAACAGCATTAGGCACATGCTATTGGTTAATGCTAAAAGTCATGGGCATAGTTCCCAAAATGTTTGTACATATTTTCCAAAAGTGACAGAATGAACACATATTAATTTAATAATTGTTAAAAATTTTTAAATGTGCCTTTTCAAATAATAAATCCCTGCCCTAAAAGAAAGTTAATGTTCTGTTGAAACTATTTGGCTTTTAAAAAAAATGCTAAAGAGTTAAAGATTTAAATATTAAAAATTTAAAAATATAACAAGTTATTAAGAAATATATTGATAAATTTGAGGTGAAGAGGAGACTTTCATAAACAAGATGAAAAACCCAGAAGTCAAATGCAAAGAGACACACATTTGCACATACATAAAAATTGGACTGTAAGTAAAGTCAAAAGATAAATGAACTCATAAAAGATTGTCCCATAAAACAGACAAATACAAAATACGTCATCTATACAAATAGAAATTATAAAACATACTATAAAATCACGTCTTCATGTTGATAAGGAAAAGACACGAGCCAATAGAAAAATGGGCAATGGATATGAAAGACAAGTCTCACAAGAAAAAAATCTAAACTAAAAATATACTCAACTTCACTTGTTATCACTGATCCAAGTGGTAGTACTGATACAAATTCATAATCCAAGAAAATATAATTTTCCCCCAATATATTGGCAAAGGTTTTAAGAAAGCAGTATCATCCAGTGTTCAAGAATATGCACAAAAACAGAAGTTGTATACACTGCTGAACACTTACATTTTGCTGGTAAGGTTACAAAATATTACATTTTTAGAATGCAATCTAAGATTTAATTAACTATTGAAATTTAAAATATCTTTTTCTTTTGTCTTTTGATTTTGCCTTCTCTCTTTTAAGATCTATCTCACAGAAATAAAGGCACTATGACACAAGAATATATATACAAAGATGTCTGTTGCAAAGTTGCAATTCCAAGAATTGTAAACCACCCCTGAATGCCCATCAAGGAGGGACTGGTTGAATAGGTTATGTGTTATTCATACTATTTGAATATATTGCAGTTATTTCTTGAGAGTTTGATATCCATTTATGGTATTCCAAATATCCTGCTAAGTTACATGCTATTTATTTCAGTGATGCCATCTCTACCATCTTTCATTTAGTCATACATCTCAAGAAATCTCTTCAATACAGATTTTATTCACTAAAGAACAGCCTCCCCAAGGCCCGCAAAAAACACCTTTAAATCTGCATTGACTCTACTGCTTGGTTTTTCAAGCATTTCCATATGCTCACTAGAACAGGACTCTGAGGCCATCAGCCCTCTGTTTAGAGAGCTGATTTTATAGACCTACCTGACATTGGCCTGACCTTTCCTACAGGGAGTCTGTCTGGTTATGGTTTTCATGATATTTGTCTTCTCTCCTATGAGTAGAAGTAATGGTAACCTACTGCACATAGCATCTAATGTCCTATGAGGCTGAGCACATTGTATCACCCTTAAGGCATATGGATTATAGACAGTGGTATGTCAAAGAAAATTTGCACCAGTTAAAACAAGCAGAGAAGACTTTATTCAAGACTATTGTAATAGTGGAGAGAGATTCAATTTAACTCAACTGAAACAAAAGGAATAGCAGATGTTAAGCATTGGGCAGAGCCAGGGAAAAGGCACTGGAATATATTAGAGGGGAGGCTGGTCAATATGATGAAGCCATCTGTACTTGCTAATTGGTGCTTATCCAAGTTAGGCTCCTACTCTACCACAGAGATGGGGAGACCAGGGCACTATTTCCCTTGATGAGTACATCTAAAAGGGATGGTTCCCAGATCCTGATGAAAAACAGTCCTGGGTTGTGCAACTAGCAAGACTCTGGGAGAATATTTCAAAGGGGCAGAGAAAGAATTGATAACAGAAATTTTTCTAAAGTAAATGCCCTAAGAATCCAAGAAGGTTCTATAGGAAGGAAGAATCCTATCTACAGTTTAGTCAAGCTAAGGGGACTGTGAAGTTGTCTTGGCCTGGTGTGATGACAAGTGCTTAACAACCAGCTTTTGGGAGAGGGGGCCTGCTTTATAGCATAGGACAATTACCAAAGTGTAAATAAATGTTCTCACAATGGCCCGTTTCAAGCTACCAACATGATGTTACTGAATGCAGAGTTGGAAGGCCATGCTGACAGTCAGCTCCTCTGAGCTGATAGGAGATGGCAGAAGCTCCCCACTGGCTGAAAGATGTGTTTACTCTGTCCAGTCCTGAATATGGCCCAGGAAAAATGTCCATGATGCATTAAGTAAAAGCTGAACATTGTTACTCTGCATAAAATCTAGAATATGATTCCATTTTTAAAATGTATATATGGCTGCAAATTTTGATAGAAGCATAAAGAAAGATGAAGAGAATATACATGATTAACAGCTGGCTTAACTGTTTATGGTTATGATTTATGTCCCTATTGGTCATTAACTTGTTTTGTGTCTAACCCAACAAATTTATTCTAACATTAACTGTAAATACCTAACTTCTCCAAAGACCTTTAAACCTGTTTTTAAATCTTACTGGTTCTCTTGTTAATTAATGAATTGAATACAGTATTTGATATTCTTTGATATGTGTCCCTTTTATATTTGCAAGAGAATCATTAGAAAACCTTCTTGAAAATTATGTTTTAACATTTTGTTTACTGCCTGCCTCCTCAGATTACAATATAAGTGCATGGCCAGTGTCAACTGCCATTCCAGGCATGTTGTGTGCACAAAACTTTGAACATCGAGAATTTCACTTTCAGAAATTCTAAATCATCTTGAACATCTTTCTTCTTTCTTTTAAACATGATCCTACAAATCTCTGCTTCTCTTTGACTTTCTTTTTCCTCATAGGGGCTAGAGGACACACAGGCAAGAAAAGGGGGTTTAAACTGGTTTCTGTCATGGGACGTCTTTCTTGGTACAAATTTGTGGTCAGACAAGGTACTTAAATAAAATGCCTAATGAAAGAGAAAACAAGTCCCTGAAAAGTACCAATAAATCATGTCTATTGCACATACGAACAGAGGCAGGTCACCTCAAACTAAAAAAAAAAAAAAATGTAGTTACTATGAAAGTCACTGACTTGCAAAGAAAACTCATCTTATGGTTTTCATCTATTCATTAACTGAAGGAATTTTTATAAGAACTTTGCTCAAGTCATTTTAAATCAAAGTTTGTCTTCTCTCCAACCAGGGGTAGAAGGAATGAATGAAGAAAACACATTAGAACAGGAGGAAAGAATGATTGGGTTCTTATTTTCCACATAACCAACCTTGATGCCTGCTTTGGCAGTTTAGTTAGCTGCCAAATGGATGGATTCAAAAACCCATTGAGGCAAGGACTTGTGCCTTTAAAACACACTAGAAAGGATCTTGGGGAACTCTATTCAATAGAAATACAAAGTGAGCCACAAATGCAAAGCACATATATAATTTTAAATTTTCTAGTAGCTACATTCCAAAAAGTAGAAATAAAAGTGAAATTAATTTTAATATTTTATGTAACTCAGTACATCCAAAATATTATTAGTTCAATGTGTAATCATTACTTTAAAAATTTTTTGCCTTTTCACGCTAAGTCTTTAAAATTTGGTATATACTGTATACTTACTACTCATCACAATATAAGACTAACCACATATCAAGTATACAATAGCCACACATAGCTTGCAGCTACCATACTAACTATGGAGCCCTGAAATAGGTTATCTTTTTCAAATAGCCCTGGACTAGTCATTTGTATCTGCCCTTTTGCAATCCAGTGATATAGCTGGAGATGTTATCTTAATCTGGCTAGGTGAGAAGACAGAACCAAAATTTGTCAAAAGGTCACCAGAGTTCAGAGGGAGCAATGATTTTTTTTTTTTTTTTATCATTTTGATTCCTGCAAAGAATAAGGCTTTAGGCCATACCTTTAATCAAAAATGTATTCCTGAAGCTATTTCTTCCTAAGAGCTTTCTGTCATATATTAGTTCACTTCAATGATGAAGGCAGTTTTAAAAAATGATTTAGATGTGAAGGGTTAGATTTTATCATGTATTATGCTTTGGATTTTTAGGCTTCTTATTTAGGTTCCTCTAGTTCTACTGGAATCCACACAAGCTAAAAATTATTCCTTGTGTCACCAAACTGCTCTTTTTCCCAGTACCCTCATTTTAACCTAATGACCATAATTGTTTCTAATAATAACCATAATTATCCTTCATATTTATATTGGTTTTTCACACATATTATCATGTTTGAGCCTCAGAGCAATTTCATGAGATAACACAGTTTATGGGGGAAGGGATTGTGATTCCCACTGGGTTCTGGGGCTTACCAAGGTCAGACAGCTTTTATAAGTGGGAGAAAAAAATCACAACTGAACTAGGTCTTGGTTCATGAACACGTGTAAACAAAAATTTTCCTGAGGTGAATTTTTAGATATTTTTGGTGCCGGTTTTATTTTTTTAGAAAAGTTAATTATAACATTATTGATATATAATTGTGAACATTAGGCTGCATGAATGTTTGCTTATGAAATTTTCTTGGACTTAACCAGTGTCCTACGCCTATTAAACAAATCACCATTTAAGTTTTCTGTCTCCCCTAGTTGTCAAAGGCAATGATTTGTAACTATTCAAGAGTGAGTAACCCCTAGCTTATTGTTTGACACACAGTAAATTCAAAAAATACTTTAATGAATGAATAAACTAATGTGCAAATTTGTTTCCAGTCATTTTAAATACTCATGTTGAGGCAATGAAGAAGGAACAAGCCATACAATGTATTTGTCTTATTTCACTGAAGAAGAAACTTATACACAAAAATGTCATCTTGGGTCAAGACCCAGATGTCTAGAAGAAATACAATCCAAACCACATATCTAATCTTAGACTTCCTAGTAATCACATTTTTTAATGTAAAAATAAACAGTGAAATTAATTTTAATGATGTATTCATCTCTATATGTCCAAAATTATTTCAATATGTAGAAAATGTCTTTTTTAATTGCTAATGAGATATTTTACATTATTTCATTCATTTCAAATCTTGGATATTAGCTGTATGTTTTATAATTGCACTATATTTGACTGGTTACATTTCCAGTGCCTACCAGCTACGTGTGGCTAGTGGCTATTTCACTAGGTGACAGAGTCTCTATAGCAGACAGAAAGAGGATGTCAGCCCTCTTCTCTTCCCATTCTTCACCATCCCACACATATGTATTAAATACTCACCTTTATGTGGTACTGGAGATAAAATTTGTGGGGGAAAATCACATGAGGCCCTCAAACTGTCACATATTTGAGGAACACTAAGTAGAGAAATTGAATACACAAATGGACAATGGCCAGACCACATATGATAGTATAATTATGACCCACAACTTCTGGCAGCAAGCAACCAGCCAGAGAAGTCAAAACACAACCTAGGCAACAATTGACCTAGACTGGTCAGGACTTCGTCAATGACTCAGTTTTCATAATTTTTACCCTCTACCAACTCAGGACTAACCAGAGAAAGCCAAATATACTCCCCAAACCAACTAGAGAAGAAAAGCTACTTCTAGGTATCCCCTTCAGCTGCCTCACATTGACACCTCAGATTGGGACACCTGAAGCCTTCCCTTTTTTCCACTATTAAGCTTTCCCACTCCTCTGCCTGCCTTTTTGTGACAAACACAAATGATAGTGGCTGATGCCCTTGGAAGCTTTGAATAAAGAGTTTCTCTTTGTGCTCATATGAGTACTCTTTATTTGTTCCCACAGAATCGTCTTCTCATAATGATTAAAATAATCAAATGTCCTCAGTTTTTCCTATGGGTTCAGTTTTTTACTTCATTAGTATCATTCATTCATGCAATGACTCTTTGCTGGGTTCTATCAGGTGTTAGCCATTGTGCTAAGTGTTAGAAAGTTAAGTAAAGGACCAGAGATCCTTTTAGTCTTTCCCTCAGGGAACTCAGAGCTTAGAAAAGCACACACAAATAAATGTTTAATAAGCTATACTAAACACTACAAAGGAAAAATTCACTATGAATAAAAATATATAATGAGACTTCAACATTTTAATTTTTGTAAGATGTGAATGGCAATTCTTTGGAAGAAAAAACTTTTATCCTGCTACTTACTTGAACCTCAACAAATACTTGGCAAAATAAAAAATATTATTTTCCCAACAGACTTGCACATTGAAAATCAGATATTTTTCCTTATCTCCCTATTTTCTTATCTCTTATCCCATTTTGCTTATTTCTCTTGTTAATTCAATAAATATCCCCAAATGGTTTTTGGCATTCCTTCAGCAAATGATAAAAGAAAGAAGACATAAATTTTCTATTAAATAAACTATGACTCACTCAGGAGTAGTTTAAATAACTGTTCTCTAATTTTATGTTTATTAATAGTTCCCATTTTGCCCAGGCAAAGAACTGTGCTATGGTTTGATTGCATTAAACCTGAATTTTTTTCAGTCCAGCTGAATTTCAGATAGTTCAAAAACCAGAAGTGTTTTTGTTTCTTCACTCAGGCACTCTAAAAATGTTACTAAAATTAATTTTAAATCTTGGAAAAATACATTGATTCATAGTTTTCTTTTACACTTATTTGAAAACCACATACTTTTCAATGCTTCTTTCATTTACTACACCTCAATCTACATGGATTCTCTTTAAGAAAAACTCAGAGAATTAACCTGAATATTTTACAAAATAATGCATGAAGTGTTCTGACATCTGGAGCTCTCATTAAAGGCATCCAACACTTAATTTCCCTTCATAAAGGCTTAAGCAGGTTATCTGAAAATTTACTTTTAAAATGTCTTGATTCTTAATGATATGTATGCTCTTATTACCTTTTTGTTGCCAATATCCAATACCCAGGGAGTTTGCATATCTAATTGATCTAACATTATAAAATCTAGACTGACCTAATTAATTTAAATTGGAAGCACAGCAACATATCTATCCACCCCACTTAATGATAAGAAGTCAAGTTTATCTTTCAAGACCATTAAATAATTTAGATTTTTTAAATTGTATATTTTATGAAATTCTAATGTAAATTATCAAGTAAAATATGAAAATTCTAATAACACACATTTATCATAAAAAAAAAACTTTTGAAAAATAAAAGCCTTTGAGTTCCTCAAAATGAAACAAAATCAAACACCAAAATGCTATTACTCTCAAAAGGGAACTCTGAATTCCTGGATAATTCTAAGCAATAACTGCCAGCAGAGCTAGAGTTTTTGTTTATGTTGCCACTTGTAAAAGAAGTGCTTTCATTCAGAGCTTGAATACAAATCATATACTTTTTGGTCCCTGTGAGTTTAGTAGATCATTTTATATCCTGTGAAAATCACATCAGTTTTGTAAAGCAGTATAACCCTTCAATAATGAACAAAGAAGTAAAACAGGAATAGATACCATTATAATACCCTCTTCATTTACTGGTTCAGAGAACAATTTCCTTGCACTTGTGTAAATCATGCTTAGAAGTGCATGGGCCTCCCTGCATACTGAAAAGAACATCTTTCCTGGTTGTCTGTCTGTCTGAGTCTTGCATAATGTAAGAAGGCTTTTCCTGTGCCTTATGAGCAAGTCCCTGAAGCTTTGGGGTAAGAGATCATAAATGACAGATAAGAGTGTCGCTATTTATCCACTTCATGACTCAGGAAGGAGCCACAGGGATCTGAAAGAGTCTCTGACACAGGGGTCACAGACATCCTGACATGAAGATTCACCCTCAATTTCAAATATATGCTCTCTTATCTCTCACTGTCCTCACAGGAACAATTTCTAAAAGAATAATTCTTCCTGAGAGATAGATCATTTTATTCTTGTCCTCTATCAGTGATATGGTTTGGCTCTGTGTACTCACCCAAATCTGATCTCAAATTGTAATCCCCAGGTGTCGAGGGAGGGACCTGGTGGGAGGTGACTGGATCATGGGGTCTTCCTGATTGTGAGTGACTTCTTATGAGATCTAATGGTTTTATAAATAGCAGTTTTTCCTGTTATCTCTTTCCTACTGCCTTGTGAAGAAGAAATTTGCTTCTTCTTTGCCTTCTGCTGTGATTGTAAGTTTTTCCTTAGGCCTCTTCAGCTCCATGTGGAGCTGTGAGCCAGTTAAACCTCCTTCCTTTATAAATTACCCAGTCTCGGCTATTTCTTCACAGCAGCATGAAAACAGACTAATACACTCAGTATGGAGTTTAGTTATTTCTTCCTCCAAGCCACTAAATCAATCCTCACTTAATGCTATTTTCAAGACCCTTCAATCTTTAAGTCTCTACTTACCTCATTGTTTTATTTATTCTTTCTCACTAAATTTCTCCTGACTACTCCTAAGGCACACTTTCTCCTCTGAATTTCTGTAGTTCTTGCTATGGCTACCTGTCATCAGACATGTAACCTATGCTATTTTTTATTATTTTTTCTATTTTGTTTTTCCAGTTGGCGTGTGAACAGAAACTATTGTCTTAGATTTAAGTGTTAACATGCAGTTGATCAAAAATACCCAAAGTACTAAAAGTCATCCCAAATGATGTTTTTTAAACCCAGGAGAGGAAAAAGCTTTGCATGAGTTTACATTGTAGAATTTAGGTTATGTTAAAATAAACTAATTAATAAAAATGCTAAAACTTCTTAGCAGAAAGATTTATAATTAATTTAGTAAGCCTAAACTCTAATCTTCTAAACTATGCCTTGTTTATGAAGAAATAAATATATTACCTGGAGAAGCTGGTAGGTCTAACATACATAAAGACACTTTGTCATTTGGACTATTTGAAATTTTCAATGAACAATCCAACAAGAGCAAGCAAGATCCTTTTGTTATATTTTTGCTTTTAAGCTTGTGTTGAACATTTCTTAAAGTTTTTACTCAGAGAGATTTAACAACAACAACAAAAACTATCAGAACGTCCTAAGGAAGGTGAGAAATACAAGTACGTCACCAAATATCATGGACTCCCACCAAATGGACTACACCAAAATGGACTCCCACTGCTCTATATTTCCAGCAGTTCTTCCAGATCTCTTAAGCAATTGATCAGCTCAGTCAAGTCCTACCCAGCACTCCATTACAAAACTGCAAATTAAGACCTGGAACCCAGCAGCATTTTTGTTATATGTCTTGGTTTAGCCAAACCTGTGAGGTTAAGCAAAGAAACCTTAAAGATAAAGAGACATCACAACACTTCAAAGAGTGAAAGAATAAATATCCTTTATATGAATTGAAGAAGGTTCCTTTTTAACTCTTTAGAAATTCAATAATGGCTGAGCACAATGGCTCACACCTGTAATCTCAGCACTTTGGGAGGCCGAGGCAGGTGGATCACCTGAGGTCAGGGGTTTAAGACTATCCTGGCCAAGACAGTGAGACCCTGTCTCTACTAAAAATACAAAAAGTAGCCGGGTGCAATGGTGCATGCCTGTAATCCTGGCCAGCTACTCCAGAGGCTGAGGCAGGAGAATCGCTTGAACCTGGGAGGCAGAGATTGCAGTGAGCCAAGATCCCACCACTGCACTCCAGCCTGGGTAACAGAGTGAGACTCCATCTCAAAAAAAAAAAGCAAGAAATTTAATAATCAAAAACATAGCTGATACAAGCAGTGTTTTGAGCCATGAGTCTGTCTCTTGGCATGTTGCTCTATACTAGCTGCTTTACCTCAGTGTGCTCGTCTATAAAGTGGAAATACTGTGTAATAGTACCTCACAAAGTTGCTGCAAAGATTAACAAGGGAACTCATAACATATGCAAAGTATCCTGTATAAACTAAAAGCCATCATCTACTTCTGATGTTTTAAGTCAGTCAAACAGGCTTTAACTAGTAGGTAACAGTATGTTTAAAAGACAGCCCTATGGTTATACTAGTTAAAATATTCCCAAGGACTTTCCTAGCAATTGCATTTATCTCTTTTTATTTATTTCTGGCCTGTTTTGGTTCACACTCGGACTTTGCATGATTCTGACCTTCTAACACCCTATTTTCCCTCTGGCTTTGAGCATAAATTGTTCTTAATCTCCTCAGCCCATGAAATGCCTCCCCAAATATTTTGTCTCAAATTAGCCTTCTGCTACCAATAGCTTTAAATAACCCTATTCAAGGGTTCAGTGTCTAAATAAGGAACATTCAAATACATAATTGAAATGTAACAGGAGCCTAAGATTCTTACATTTTAAAAAAATAAAACATTGATTTGAAATAATTTTAGATTTGCCAAAAATGTATAAAGTTAGTAGAAAGATTTTCAAATATATCCTTTGCCCAATATCGATTTCCTTAAATATACCATCTCACATTACTATGGTACATTTGCCACGTAAGAAACCAAAATTAACTATTAGCTAAATTCTAGATGACTTTTTTTGGATTTCACCAGTTTTTTATTAATGTCCTTTTTCTGTTCCAAGCTCAAATTCAGGATTCCACACTCCATTGAGTTAATGTATCCCTTTAGTCTTCTCTTGTCTCCGACATTTTCTTCATCTTCCTTTAAAAAAATGAGCTAACACCTTTGAGGGTACTGGCTAGGTATTTTGTAGAATGTTCTTCAATTTGGGTTTGCCTCACATATTTTTCTTACCATTAGATGGGGTTATAGGTTTTTGGAAAGAATATCCCATAAAGGTAAAGTACCCTTTCTCATCACAGCATTTCAGGGATATCTGATATCTGCATGACATAACTGGGGCTATTAGCCTTAAAGGTTAGGTAGTTTTTGTCAGGTTCTCCACCATAAAGTCACTTTTTATCTCTAGTCTTTGGAAGTGTAACTCTTACATTTTTCAGAGGCAGGCAAATTTAAAATACGCTAAGGGAAACTTAAGGGGCAGCAACCAAAGAAGTAGGAAGAAAACCCAGAGAAAGTGTTGTTCAAGTAGCCAGGAAAGATAAAGGCATTGGGGGATGAGGGCATTGTGAACAATGTCAAATGCCCCACCAAGTAAGCCAAGATAATTACTGAAAAATGTCTAATGGGAGATGGAAATGACTCCAGTAAGAGCAATTTTAATTGTGTGATGGAGCAAAACCAAAATGTAATGGGATGGGCTAATCACAGAAAATGAACCTAGAATGTAAATGACATATTCTGGAAGCTTGACTGCAAAGGAAGTATGTGGAACCAACTTAAGAGGGATAGAGAGGGAGTCACAGAGTCAAGAGAAGTTATTGAAAGTTCTGTTTTTGTTCTATTAACATGGAAGAGACTTGAGAAAACTCGTATGCTGAGAAGAAAGAGCTGACAAAAAGGGAAAGACAAAGCTGGTGGTTAAAGACAAAAGCAACTTTACTGGGTAGAGTAAGTGTACACGGCCGTCACAGTATCTATCACAAGGTTAGTTTAGTCTCCATTGAGCAATATGTCTGAATTATTACTGATTAGTTTGTTGAGAATTCTCAGAGATTTACTGAGATAGAATCTACTAGCTCAGAAAGCACATTCCTTTATAAAAATAAAATAGTGATATCATCTCTCACTGGTGAGAGAATTGAAGAGGTGTCTAAATCTCCAAGAAGCTATTCTTCCAGAATTTCAGATGACTGCTTGGATAAGTTGTTGATTCTATTTAGTAATTCTCATACCCTGGTTAAAGGTGCTTCTCTAGCCAGGAAGGCCAGAAACTTGAAAGAAATTTTGGGTTTCTATTGACATTCTGTTTAGTAAACTCCTCTGGTTCTTTTGCTTTCATTTTTTAACATGAGAAAGCATATCATATCATTTTCTGTGACAAATATTACTGCTTGTCAGCAACTTGAAATTAGGAAGTAAAAGTTCATTTTACTGAAGCATAATATTCTTTTTTTTTTTTTAGACAAAGAAGTAGAATAAAAGAGAAAAAAGGAAGAAAGAGAAAGATGGAGAGAGAATGAGAATCTTGCTCTATTGCTCAGGATTTCATTTAAATCTGTGAAATGCTTATGCAATTACTAAAAAGTGATTTATTTCCTATTATGTGATCACTTTTAGAATAGGTATGATATAATATTGAAAAAAATATATGTTTTGTGGATATGGGGTGGTAGGTTCTGTAAATATTTATTAAATTTGCTTGTTCT